>JAADYK010000878.1:0-13259 GCA_023338225.1 Halophytophthora batemanensis | reverse complement strand
TCTGTATCAAGCGCTCAAGGAGAAGGGCAAGAAGACGACGTTCCCGGCACTCCGATTCAAGTCGAAGAAGGACAGCTCTTCCTCCATCGAACTGCGGGTTCAGGGTTCCAAGTCATCGGAAGGTCTCGTCCGGTTCAAGCCCACATTATTCGCCTTCTCCAAGACCGACGGCTTTGCGATCCAGGAGGAGATGCCAGAACTCCAGTTCTCCGTCCGGCTCCAGCGCACTTGCGACGAGCGCTTTTACCTCTGCGTCCCTCGCGTCAAGACGTTTGCGCAGACTTCCGGTATCCGAGCGTGCGCGATTGACCCAGGAATTCGGAGCTTCATCACCATGTACGACCCCGACGGACTGACGCTAGGCTTGGATGACAAGAAGGAGTGCATCTTCCGCCGATGCTTCGCAATCGACCGGTTGATCTCCCGCCGGGCGAAGGAACCGTCAAAACGCAAGCGTTATCGCATGGGCAAGCGCTTGAAGGCCAGTTTTCGTCGTGTGAAGGCCTTGGTCGCAGACGTGCACCACAAGGTGTCCAGCTAGCTCTCAACGAACTACACGGAAGTCCTCCTCCCGTCGTTCAAGACGCAAGCCATGACGTCGAAGCAGAAACGCATCTCCAGTAAGGCCTCGCGCGCAATGCTGGCGTGGTCTCACTACAAGTTTAAGATGCTGCTGTCGTACAAGATGGGCCGTGCTGGAGGAAGGGTGATCGAGTGTGAAGAGCACTACACGACGAAGGCCTGCTCGTGCTGTGGGAGAACCAACCGCAGCACCACCAGCGAGAAGGGCTTTCCGTGCTCGCATTGCAGCCTGACGTTTGACTGCAACGTGAACGCCGCGCGCACTATCTACCTCAAGAACGAGCACCTGCTCACTCGGGCTCCTGAGAAGTCCGGGTGCCCGGAGACGCCTACTCCGCGGTGTCAGGTGCGCGTGAGCTTGCTCACACACATCGGCCTGAAACAGCAAACGGTATGTCCACTAGGGCCAGGACGGTACTTGGGTATCTCATGGTAACTTAGGGGTATATCGAGGCGCAATGCGCTGCTCAGACTTCCACACGCTGTCTAGATTGAGCGCATGTCCCTTTGGTACGCGAAACGACGCGCCAGATGGCTACACTTGTCATTGTCTGCCTGCTGGTGGTTCTGGCCGCCCATCTCTTTACCGTCTTGCCACGTTGCAGTCCTGATTAAGCTATAATTAGCCAGCCCGCCAGGCAACTCTGCTTTCTACCCCACGTACTGTGCTGAGCCACAGCACTTCGCCAACACCCGAGACGACTGCGTCCTCGACTCACACCCTCTTCACCGCGCTGTATTTATACTCCGCGCGCTCAGCATTGCCACCGTCGCTGTCGTCCGCGCCGACCGGAAGCGAAACCTACCGACATCAGACACGAAAGTCCAGACCACTCCGAGGCCGTCACCGTCGTCGCCAGCCTCATCGGACCAGTATGGGCTGCGCAGCGTCCATTAGCCGTTCGCACATTGGTCCGTCACCTGGGGAGGTGGTCGGCAGTACCAGCGTCGTCGCCAGCGCCAAGGTCAAACTCAAGCCTAAGATCAAACCTAAAGCGAAAGCGAAAGCAGGCCATCAACTGCCCAACGGTGGCATGTCCAAGCGCAAACTCACCATGCGCCACACATGTCGTCTGGACACCGAGGCAGCACAAGCACTGCAGACGCTGGTGCTGGATATGGCGCGTACAGGCCGCGTGGAGCTCACGTCGTCTCCCGAGCAGGACGAGGCCGGTGAGCGGCTCGGCACACTGACCCAAGCTGGGCTGGTCTCTCTGCGCCGTGTGCCGGGCGTCGTGTTCTCCATGCCGCACCTCACAGAACTCAATCTGCGCGGCAATGAGATATCGTCATTACCCAAGGAGATCGCCGATCTGACGGCGTTGCAGGTGCTTGTGGTCTCCAAGAACCAACTCACCATGCTGCCGGAGGAACTCTCGGCTCTCGGCAACCTGCGCGTGCTGGAACTCACGAGCAACCAGCTCTCGGCGCTCCCGGAGCGACTGGGGGACCTGGTGGCGCTCCAGGTATTGCGTGTGAATCGCAACCACCTCACGCGTCTACCTGACAGTATCGCTCGCTGTCGACGTTTGCGCGTGCTCAACGTCTATAACAACGCACTCACCGAGTTGAGCAGCGCCGTGGGTGCCTTGGGGGAGCTGCAAGACCTCAACGTCAGTAACAACGCGCTCACAGCACTGCCGGACGACGTGTCGCGCTGGAAAAACCTGCGTCGACTGTTGTTACAAGTGAACCGTCTACGGTCACTCCCCCCTCTAGACGCGCTGTGCAATCTCGAGGTGTTGCAAGTACAGCAGAATGAACTGGAGACGTTGCCCAGCATGCACAACCTCGTGCACCTGGTGAAGCTGGACGCCAGCACCAACCACCTGCGCGAGCTGCCTGAAGCCAGTCTGGCCCACATGACGGCGCTCATGTACCTCAATCTACGACGAAACCACCTCCCAGCCATTCCGCCACTGCTGGCGAGCTGCAGACACCTGGAGATCCTGGATCTGGGCGGGAATCCCATCGCATCGCCCGTGCCTGTCGAGTTGGCAGCGCTGTCGGATCTACGCACACTGCTTCTGGACAACTGCGATGTGACGGTGCTGCCAATTGAGCTCATCAGGTTGAGTCACATGTGTCGAGCGCATCTTGGTGCGCGATTATATATGGACGATCCGGAGACCTGCGAGGTGGTGTTGGGGCTGCGGGACAGCTGCGCACGCAATGGCGGTTGGCTCAAGACGGGCGAGTGGGGAGATCGGCGCACAGACAGCATCCTCGCCAGCACCGGCCGCATCGGTAGCGACGCGCTGGACGAACTCTTGTACCTCTACGATGACCTGGACAGCCAAATGCCGGACGAACCTCACCGTCTCAGTAGGATACAAGGCGGCGAAGGCAGCTCTGACATTCTTCAGGGCGGTCAGTCTCGCTAGGCGTCAGTGTGGGGACCAGCAGCAGAACAACAGAAGCACAGTAGAACAAACATGTAAATACAGACCGGAACCAACGAGTCCCCACCTCGAGTCGAGCGGGGTCTTGGCATTGTGGGGCTCCTAGCCTCCCGAACCGGCGACTGCGTGCGTTGGGATGGCTGGTACGCTAGTGTGAGTGGGTGTGGGTGTGAGTGCTGGATTCTTGATGGGGGTCTACGGCTTACACGGGGTTGTCGACGTCTCTCCTCTGGGCAGCGTGGCGGCCGTCGCGGGAGGCAGGACGAGCTAGCTATTGTACGAGGCCGCAGCCAGCTGTTGCTGCGTGGCATGTATTTTCTGCACCAGCGCCTGGCACATGAACTGCTTCCGCGCCAGCTTCCGCACCTCCTTGAGGAAACTCGCGAGTGCGATCTCGTCGTTGCTCAGCGCGCGATCCATGTAGTACAGCGCATCCTCAATGGCGTGATGCTCTGCCAGGGTCTTGATCATCCTGCCAAGAGCAGAAACCCCACCACCACCACAGCAATCAAGTCAGATCTCCACCATCAACAGCAAGCCAGACAGTTATCCAACAGGCCCAAATGCACGTACTGCTTGGAGAGCGCATCGCTTTCTATGAGGATCGCGTCCGGGTCCACCGTGTCCTTGCCCTCGTTCTCGTCGAGCCAGGCCGAGACCTCGGCGTCCTGTGTCTCCACCACGCCCCGCGCGCGGGCGATGTCGTCGCGCAGGAGCCGCAGCGATTGTAGACCGCGCTCCACGTTCTCCTGCGACTGCGTGAGCTGCACCTCGTGCTCAAACTGCAGGTCGATGTCATCTCGCACTCGCTTGAACGTCCGTTCCAGCTGCATCTGGAGCTTCCCCGTCACTTCCGCCTTGAGCGCTACCGCACGATCTTCTGGCCTGGAAACTACCGCGTCAGATGTCCGAGTACTGGCATAGGATGACGATAGCGACGTGGCTTGTTGGCTGTTGCCGAATAGCGACTCGGCTTCTGAGGCCACAGAGCCGTCACTACGAGCGCCACGTTGAAACTGCGCCGAGTAATACGGAGACGGCTGTGGCGGATGCACTTGAGCAAACTGGCCCTGCTTGAAGTAGCTGCCGGTGCCGCTGCCAGCTGGGTTGTTGGATCTACCGTCGCTGTAAGGCTGCGGCATGGAGCCGGCCGGTCGACGGAAGACTGGTGGCATGTTGCCAAAGATAGAGCACATGTGTGCCACCAGCTCCAGCAGCGTAAAGTCCGGTCGCCAGTCCGAAGTGTAGGGGATCTTCACATAGCCGTCGCTCGTCACATGCGGATGACCCGGCTTCACCATCATATCTTGTAGCGGTAGAGCAATAGAGTACGACAATCACAAGAGAGAATTAGATGCGAGCACGAGAGTGTGGTAGATGTGAACTGGGCAATCGAGACGAGATGTACCGGCAGTGGGTCGGACGAAGCACACGGGCGGGGAGAGTGGGTAGTTCTCCACGAGCCAGAATTCCACGGGGATGTTGTACTGGTTGCTGCGGTAGAAGATAGGGATGGTACCTTCCAGATTCAGCAGCGTGCTGGTGCTCCCGTCATTGTGTGCTACAGCAGTCGCAACGGCAGCAGCGGGCGTTAGTCTCCACACCACGTTACGAGCAGCTTCTCTGGCTTGCGCGACGCACCGAAGGTCCCGCAGTTGGGCTGTAGCGACGGGATCTGGCCCAGCAGATTGTACACATCGCCTCGCACACGCGAGCTTTGCTGCAACCCACGCAACAGACAGCAAACCACAATAAAGCAGAGCAACAGGTGTCAATCTCCGCTCTCGTGGTTCTTCTCGCGCTCAGGACGGCTTGCTTCGGGGGCCTGGCGCTCACCGCGTAGCACTGCAGCGAGGACAGGATCTGGTCCAGGTTGCTGACGTTGTTCGCGTACATGCTGCGGCCGCCGGGGCTTCCAGAGCGCTGTAGCGGGCTCACGGGCAGGCGGCCGACCAAGCTTCCGTCCTGGCTCCGATACTGCGCTTTGGCTTGTTCTTTCTCATTTGTGCGACGCCCCGACAGGGGGACCTGTCGAATGGCATACTGCGCTGCTCATTGGCTAGTAACCTGTTAAACAGCATGCAACGGTCATTGCGTTCCCCCAAACCTCTCATCAATCGGGCCAATCGCAGCCTGGGATTCCAGTCTCCCAGCTCGATATTCTTCTCTCGACAACGTATGTCTTCAACATCAACGATTGGCCTGGTCATCACATATTCGTATCCCATTGGTCAAAATGCCAGACATACCACAATATTACCAATTCTGCTTGCGCCTTGTAGCCCCCACGTAAATATTGCATTTCGTGCAGTGTCCGCCAACGTCCTTCTGGACTCCAGCACCACCACCATAGGCAACGACGCCTCGGTTCTTTCACGGATGCCTCTACACGTCCTCACCGTCAGCGACAACTACCAGGCGTCACAGAAGTCATGGTCGTGGTCGTGACGGCCGCAGATACAAAGGTGGTCTGCAGGATGGCGGCACCGCCAGAAGCGAAGCGATGGCGTCGCTGTTCACGTCGAGCGCCACTCGCCAGCGCTTCCACCGCCTTCCGTCTCATGAAGGGAGTGTCACGCGGACTTCCCAGTAGCTCCGTGGGTGGCTCCACCGCTCGTAACTCGACACTCTCCGCAGGTTCATCCACAGGCGACGGTGGCGGCTCTAGTGTGGCGTAGAAGCGTACCAGTTCTCGAAAGAGCGACAATCGCAGCTGGGCAGACACGTAGTACGCTCCGGACGGCAGTCCCGGCAGGCGGCGACGCAGTTCTGCCACCAACGGTGTGGAGATAGGGGCACCCTGCACCAGATGCAAGCTTACAGGCGCTTGTGGTGGCTGCTGAGGCGACTTGGACTGTAGACCTTGATGGCTCTGACTCTGCTGCAGTTGGTTCTGGCTCACGCTTGACTGTTGAACGTCTTGTGACTCGTGCAGATTCGTGCGTGACGGGAAGCAGGGCGTACCGGGCAGTACGTAGCCCTCAAGGCTGTCCGCGGACGAAGACGCAGTGCTACGACCGGCGGCGGTGCTCTTACAAGGTCGCAGTACACGGGCTTCTTCCTCCGTCTGACAGGCGACCGAGCGTGTGCTGTCGTCTCCAGGTTCGTCCAGTTCTGGGATGACCGCGTGGATAGCCATAGCAGCAGCTAACGCGCTGGTACGCGAATCCGGCGCTGGACGCATGAGCTGGTCGTACATGGCCGCGATTTGATTCGCACCCTGCTGTCTGCGCTTCTTGGACGACGACATAGCCAGGATGGCAGCACGCAGCAAGGACTTCAGCGGTGGGGTCGTCTGTGTGGTGTCTGCGAACTCCAGTGGCATCGTAGCCTCTTCTGCTATCGTGACAGACTTCAAGCCGCCTCCGTGCTGCCGTAAACCGCGGTAGAGCACCTTGAGTGCTTCCTTGGTGCGACGCAAGTGCTCGCTTCGACGTGCCAGCTCCGCGTGGAACTTGGTCTGCACGAGGCCTAACAGCCCCTCGATCTCCAGACGGTGGCGCTCGCGCTCGCTTGCCTGACGTCGCTCATACTGCTCCAGCACCAGCGTCTTGTACTCCACGAGGCTGTCCACGTACTGGCGCTGCAGGGCTCCCAGAGCCTTCTCGTGTGCGCTTCTCAGTTCCTCCAGAGCTGAGCGTGGCACCATCCCGTCTGTCGAGCCTTGGCCTTTACCTTCGCTCGTAGCGACAGCAGGTAGCGCAGCAATTAGCGGAGAGCACTCAGGGTTTTCAAACCGAGCGATACTTTCATCCAGCGACGCGTCATTCTGCACCGACGGCGCCGTACGCGCGCGTGATGGGAACACTGTGGCCACCACACGCTGCAGAGCCAGGTTCAGTTCCCGCTCATCCTGCACGACCTCCGAGTCCTCTGGGTCTTCAGTGCTGCCGTCGACGACAGCGTCCTCATCCTCCTCGCTGTCGCTCGACAAGCTCTCGTCCGTAGTCTCCTCGGACACTGGGTGTGCGGCCAGCGCCACGACAGCGCTCACGCTCGCGCTGACCTTACGCTCGCTCAGTCCTCGCGCCGAGGCTTCACGCAGTCGCAGCGCAAAGGAAGGGCGCGTGGCCGGCGGCGCCGTAGGCTCCACCACGCGACTGCTCTTGCGGGCCGCACTCAGTCGAGCTTGCAAGTCGCGTACGCGCTCTTCGAGCTGCGCGTTCTCGGCTTGAAGCTGCTGTCCGGCGCTCTCGGCGTTCGCCAGTGCGGCCTGCAGACTGCGCGCTTTGTCCTCTAGCGCCTTCACCTCCTTGCTCGTGCCCCCCATGTCTGCACCGGCCTTGGCCGCATTGCGTTTCTCCTCTAAAGCTTTAGCTTTCACTCTCTTGGTCTCCGCCTCAGCTTCCGCTAGCGCCTGAGCGTGCGCCGCTGCTTCGGCCCGGTGACGCGCCGCCTCGCTCTCTTTATGACGCTCCGCCTCCTGTATCTTGGCCTGCAACACAAACTCGTGCTTCACCAGCTCTTCCGCCTGGACGCGCACCTTCTCCTCCAGCTCCTGGACCTTCGCTTCCGCCGCAGCCGCAGCCTTGGCACTCGCCTGGTACTTGTCGCGCCAGGACGCTGTGCTCGCATGCGCCGCCTCGGCAGCCTTGTCACTGGCTTCTTGCGCCAGTCGCAGCTCTTCACTTTGAGTTCGCAATGACCGCTGCGCCTTGGCCAGCTCCTGCGCTTGCTGCTCGCTCGCTACGCCAGCTTCGCGCTGCACCCGTAGCGCCTCCTGCAACTGTGCCACCACCGCCGCCTTCTCGCGATGCAGTGCGTCCATCGTGGTGCGCATCTGGCGCTCGCGCACAGACAGCGGCTGCTTGCCCGTGCTCGTGGATTCGTCCTCCTCGTCACTCTCACTGTCCCCGAAGGCCCCGCCGCCTATGGTCACGTGATGCAAAGCCTGCTGGATGTGCGCTAGCCGCTCGTGGCGCAGTGCAGCCTGCCGCGCCGCCAGCTCTAGCTCTTCGCCCACCAGTTGTGCCCCACCACCGATGGCTGCACTCACCTCGGGGTCGTCCGCGAACTCGGCCACCATGGCGTGCTCCGTGCGCGTGCTGGTGCGCGCCAACGCACTGTGCGTGGCCAGCAATACGTCTCCGACGCGCCATCGCGTGGGAGCCATCGCGAAGCCACCGTCGTCGTCGGAAACTGTCGTGTCACCGTCTACCCCTTGCTCCTGGAGCTCTTCTCCCTCTTCTTCGGCTGCCAACGTGTCGTCATAGCGACGCACGAGCTCCGCCACGCGAGACTGGATGGCTGCGACCTGCGGGTTCGGCGACCCTGGAGGTGTTGCGGCCGCAGCCTCCAGTAGCGCCACGCTAGGGTAAGCTGGCGCAAAGCCTCGCTTGTGCTGACTGCGTCGCCTCCCTGCTGGCGCCCCCGTGGATGAAGACGCTGGCACGCTAGCAGGAAGCCGTGCGAGCTGCGGGTGTTTCCGCGGGGAGGGAGGGAAGCGGCTGGGCCAGTGACCAGGAGGCGGCGGCCCAGCGCCGTGGCTCGCCATGGCTGTCGAACTTTGCGCACAACCACACTGCGCTCAGATGGTGGCGCGATGAGATCTTCGACACTACAGGAGAGCTTCGAGTGAACCTGGCAGACTGGCACAGTCCATGGCGCGAGAAACGTATTTATAGGGTCTACACAGACACACAGACACCACAGGTATGCTTGTACAACAGAGTAATGTGCACAAGACAGAGGCATTGACACATATATAAAGCAGATCCACATGTGCACACGTCGCAGGACCACTCTGTCCGACACTTGAGAGTGCGGCGGGAGTCCCCTCCCCGTGTGCCCAGTCACCACTCACACCACGCAGACTGGGACGACGCCAGCACACCTCGTTCCTTCTTCCTCTGCTCCATTGCTCCTTCAACGCCCTCTGTGCCCTTTTTTGGCCAGTCGAGTCAGCCGTCGTCGTCGTCACCTTCCTCTTTCTGCACAAAAAGCCCGTCAGCCACGCGTCGAGATGCTGCTGAGGCGATGCTGGAGCGGCTGGCCGAGCCCTCACGAATTGTCCGTGATCTTGAGCAGCGCCTTCTCCACCTCCTCAAAGCGCTCCGAGCCCGCTCGGTCGCGGGTGAAGTACCCCTGGATGCGCTGCTTCTCCGTCTCGCTCAGCGCCTCCAGACAGAACTTGAGGTGCGACGGTGTCAGGTCTTTGCGCGTGATCACGCCGCGTACCTCGTTGCGCCGGTTCAGCACGATCAGGTGGCGCAGCCCCAGCGACCGGAAGAGACGGAAGGCGCGCGGCACCGGAGTCTGCTCCTGCACCGTGTGCGGCGTCGGGTTCAGGTACGGCGTCAAGTCCATCCACAGGTCGCGTTCGTCCTCATCCAGCTTGATCTCGTGGATCGCCGGGTACCGCGGGTAGTTGCTCTCCAGGTCGCGGTATGACAGCGCGTATTGGTCGTTGTACAGCAGTGTCGTGTCGCTCGCAGGCTTGCGCGTGAACGGCTCGGGCTTCTCGATGAAGAAATCCTTACGCTGCAGTAGCACGCACAGGTGTTGCCGGTTGATGATGCCCGCAAACTTGGGCGACCTGCGCTTCCCGCCGATCGAAGACTCGCGCTGTCCACCGCCCGCCGCGTCCTGCTCCCGCGGGACTACCACAGGGAAGCCGCCATGGTTGCAGTTCTTCAGCACGTCGTAGATCTCTCCGGCCTTGGCAATCTGCGGCACACACGTGGGCGGCGTGCTCATGACGTTGAGCACACGCAGGAAGCGCGCGTAGTAGGGTGGGTCGAACTCCAGGAACGGCAGGTGGTTCAGGTGAATGTGGATGTCGTACAAGCCTTCGTTGAACGAGTTGCCCACCCAGCGCGCTGCCATAAGCGACACCATAATGGGCAGACCCCACTCGATCACACCCGTGCACTCCAGGATGATGACCGTGAGCGAGATGGTCATGCGCGCCATGCCGCCCAGCATGGACGCCGCGCCGATAAGCGCGAACATGCCGTCCTGCGCACCCACGGGGAAGCCAAAGTAGTGCACGATCATGACGCAGATGCGTCCGTAGGCCGCGCCCGCCAGCAGACTCGGCACGAACAGTCCCGACGGCACTGCGATGCCGTACGTCCAGCACGCGAACATGTAAAAGACCAGGAAGAAGACGCACAACGAGAAGGGCGAGAAGCTGTCGTCTCCCGTGAAGTGCAGCAGCTGCTTCATGGACGTCGCATACGAGACCGTGAACAGCGAGGCCAGGTCGTTGTACTGACCCTCCGGGCAGTAGAAGGTCGAGAGCGAGTCGCTGTACTGGCCCGCCAGGTCGCGGCAGTCGCCGAAGTAGTACGACAGCCAGAAGGACGCCGAGGCCATGCAGAACGCGATGAAGAGCGCCTCTCCGAAGCGCAGCAGCCGGTGCGTCACGTACCGCTTGCGCCACTTGGTCAGCACCGTGTTAATCGCGTTGAAGCCGGCGCCGAAGAGCCCACCGATCATGCCCATGACGATAAACACCGGCACGTCCAGCACCTCGTACGCCTTGCTGCCCTGGAACTGCCCGAAGGAGAATGTGCCCGTCTGCGTGCCCATTGTGCCGCCGATGAACACGTGGCCCACGTCGGGCGTCTCCTCGTCCGCAGCCGAACTCGCCTCCATGAACGACATGAAGTAGTTGAGCACGAAAGCCGACACCATAGCGCAGAAGAAGGTACGCCACGTCAGATTCTGGTGCCAGAAAGATGCGCCTTCCTCCAGAGCAAACAGCACGCCACCAATGGGCGCACCGAAGGCCGCCGCGACGCCTGCAGCTGCACCGCACGAGATGAAGTCGCGCTTTTCCTTGTCGTTACGGAAGCCCTTGAACTTGGTCCAGCTTGTGTCCACGCCAAAGCTCGACGACTTGCCCTGCGATAGACCAGCACCGATCACAGACCCGCTGTGGATCATCGGGCCTTCCTTACCCACTGGCAGCCCGCCGGCCACCGAGAAGAGGATGCCAAAAGCCTTGCAGAAGAGCGTCTTGAGGCGCACCACGCGGTGGATCTTGATGCCGTTGAGAGTCGCCTTGATCTCGGAAATACCTGATCCGCCAGCCACAGGACACAGAATGGCCACGCAGTAACTAGCCACCGACACAAAGCCCACACTGATGAGCGCGTACACCAGATAACCAGAGCCAAAGTTGCGCGTGCCCGCCACTTCTTGGCCCACGTATGCCTCCATCGTGGAGGTGCGGAAGGTGGCCAGCAGCGTGGTCCAGAACTCCACGAAGCAGGCCACCAGTGCCGTGCCCAGGCCGATGCCGAAGGTCATGACCCAGCGAGCCAGGTTCAGCGAACGGATGGCCTTCTCCGTCTGCTCGTGGTCGTGCTGCATGTTGACGCGGCTCTCGAAGAAGTCGTAGTTGTACGACTCGAGGTGCTGCGCCTTGGCGCGCTTCTCCTTGTCCTTCTCCTTGACAAGCTGCTTGCGCGACGCGCTCGCGAATGGGTTGCGGCCGCGGCCCTTGAGCCAGTCCAGCAGCGTCGTGCCGTTCCGCTGCCGCAGCGCTTCCTCGATCTCGAACCGGCTGAAGCGCGCGCCAGAGTACAAGTCACTCGGGAACGAGTGCGTGCGCTGTACACCCAGGTGCTGGTATCCGTCGCGCGGGTGCGTCTCCACGCCGCCGAACTGCGAGAACTGCGGCGTCGCACCACGGTTGCCTGCGCCCATACCGCTTAGCGTCGGCGACCGGCCGCCCAGCGAGAACCTCGGCATGGGCGAGCGCAGGATGGACGACGGCGAGCGCAGTGCCGCCGCCGCGCGCGGGACGCCAGCGCCCGCATGCTGGCCATTGGCGCCGTAGCCAGTCACGCCCGACGGTTTCACCACCACCACGTCCTGCTCCCCGCCAGACAGCGGCACGTCCTCTGCGTCGCTAGATAGGGACGACACCTCCACGGCTGTGCCCAGCAGCGCGTCCGTCTCCTTCGCTTCTCGCGGAGACGCCATCGGTTACGCGGAGGTAGATGGAGAGGTAGTTGCACGTGGTCGCGGAGGAGGTCTCCCTTGTTCGAGTTGCTGGTCGGGAGAGCGCGGATGCCGGAATGCCGATTGCGCACTCGAGGTGCGGGTGGACTCAGACTGCACTACTGCTTCTCCCGCACCCAGCAAGGAAGCGGCGCCATCTGGGCGCTCTGAGACCCCTGTGGAAGAACGGGTTGAGTCTACCGAGGGCCTCTAATATCCGATAAGCTGCTTCTGCAGGGTTTCCTTGGAGGGATGCAAGGATGCAGTGCTTGGCCTATATTGTTGGTCAAGGGGAGTCCATAGCCTGTAAGAATGAATTTGATACGATAGGTACAGTACGGAGGTGCAACGCAGGGGTGAGAGGTGTATCTATCCGCCCTGGCGGTGCGCGCGAAATTTGCTGAATTATAGACGCAGGGCGGAATTGCGGACATAAAGCTTGCACGAACGCCTTCTGACACCGATTCTCTACATGAAAAGTGCAGATACCTGGAGGTTTCAGCGCTCGGAGCATGTCACGGGCTTGCAAAATTTGCTTCGCGCCGCTGCGCCCCACAAAGGCCAGCGAGAAAGATACTTCCACGAGGTCTACCGTGCTTGGGCCCACTCCACCTCCGCGTCAAAGGCGCGGCTCTACGTGGCCACCCCGTCGTCCGCCTGATTCGTCAAAGGCGAGCGAAGACTGCGCTGTTTAGAAGAATCTTGAGCACCACAGGTTTGAGATATGAAGGAAAGTTGGCATACGACTGGGTGACCCAAAACGAGATATTGTTGCAAAAAGTCCGTCATTTGGCTTCCCTCTGTATGCAATACTCAAACCAAGTGCGCAGTGGTGCTTTCACAGGCTCGGGTTGGCTGCAAACACCTCCCACCACCACTGATCTGCTTGCTAGGTTCGGTTATAAATTCGACATTTTGAACGCCGAAAGAGTGGTGTCGAAAATATGGACGCACACGGCATTGCAGATTCGCAAATATCAGCTCGCTTTCATTGACGGCTTCAACTTGCCTCGCTTCCTGCCTCGCGAGTCATTCGACTGTTGCCAATTCGCCACTGAATTCACACGAGATGCCACCACTTTTTTACATCCACCCCCCATTATCATCAACGACAGGAGTACCTGGAGTAGCCAATCATAGGTATTGTGGCTCAAGCCGATCAGCAACTCGTGATACGGGCAAAGCCTTGACCACGCGCCGAGATTCTTCAGTAACAAATTGCCCGAAACGATCAACCCTTTTCGGACAAGCTGAAGAGCTGCTAATTCGGATTGGCTACTTGGTGACCCGCAACCCTCGATAAGCATCAATCGTTTCCCTAGA
>JAADYK010000877.1:0-13261 GCA_023338225.1 Halophytophthora batemanensis | reverse complement strand
TTGAGCCCAACACACGTTTTCCGGGACAGGGATGCCAGCACCACGCAGCGCCTCGTAGACGCGCCTGCCAGTCTTTTCTGTGGTCCCCTCCTTGAGGACCACAAGGCGGACACGGTATTCCACCGCAGCACGGAGCTTCTCGAGGTCGCGATGGCGCGCGCGGTGCCAATGCTCCCGTGTGGGGAACCAATGGCTGTTATAGACGAAGTGCTGGTTCCCATGCACCTCGAAGCCCATGGCGTAGTGCGTGGAATAGACGTCCACCTCCAGATTTCGCCGTGCAGGGACCTTGCTCGCCTTGAACACTGTGCGCGAAGACGGCCACGGCTGGCCCGTGAAGTGCTCCGCAAACCAGGCACCTCGAGGAGCTGCAAGCCGGGAGTGCATGCATCGCCTTGTCCGAAACCTGCAGCCCTCTATATCGAGGGGACACCCGAACCTGCCAGACTTGTTAGAATTCTTCAGTTTGTCAAGGATGGGCCGCCCATCCTTGACAACTGAAATGTGTTAACCAAATACCGCGTTCTGATTGGCTGAGATTCGCGCTTCTTTTCGGAAATTTCATGCATAGCCTCCAAATCGTCAATATTACACGCATAGCCGCAGCCCATCCTTGACAAACGTAACCCACGCGTAACCTCTGAACCGATTCCGCGGCCCAGAGATGCCAGACATGCTGAGCCAACGTGAAGCGAGCGGGGTGCGGCAACAGCGCCCCGATAGCAAACTATTTCGCTGGCTGGCAGCTACCAGGAATTACAGCACGACAAATGGAGGGGCAGCGACAATAAGCTCAAGAGAGCGACCCCGTACTGCTATTGAAATATGTAGCAGCAAATTATGGCAAACACAACAGGTAGCAGTACCTGGCAGTTTTGCAGGTGACTCCAGAACCACCCATTTTGCTCGAGCTGGCAATACTTTCCCATGCAGAGTAAAGCTGTTTACTCAGTGCGGGAGGCACGGTGTATGCTGCACCACTTAGCATCTCGCACTCGATACCTGCTGTCTCGGCCATGGTCGACAACAAGGACACAACTGCATTATACTGCAAGGCTCAAAGGAAGGCTTTTCTCACGTGCAGCCTATGCTATGCTGACCGCAAGGAGCTACCGGCAAGGAGCTGCACGGGCCCTATCATCTTTCTCACAAGCAAGTGCGAAGGTCGCTGCGAGGAGATGCTGTCACCACTGTTTAGACCGCAGTCGCAACCAATATCATGCCTGGTGAATCACAAAACCACAACACCATGATATTCGTGCTGTGTGTACGCTACATCAGGCCTGCTCTACTGGCCAATCAGCACCAAGATCATAAAATCTTTGTATGTATTGAACTGGATCTCGTCCAACGTAAGTGCCACGTGTTGCTTCGTTCCAGCCAACCAGAGCTTGTGTAATACGATGTTCGGTAGCTATTGGTGCCACGTGGCTATCGCGAGCTCATTTCAAATCTTCCACGCCGATCGCTAACCCTCCCGAGTGCTCCAAACCACCACACCCTCCACTCCTTCTATTCCACGGCCTCTGTCCTGGGAAAGTGCCACAGCAGTACTTTTGCTCACGGACGCTAACCTGTTACTCCAAGACTTCAAGCACTACCAGAGTACTAAGAGTGCTTTGGGACCATGCAGGGTGTGCGCCTTTGGAGAGGACAGGGTTCCCATACTCCAAGCGGTTTTGCTGCAACCAAGGATCCGTGAGCAGAATAGCGTGGCACTGAAGCGCGATATCACACAACGGTATCAGTCAAGATGGGTAGTTTGGCGAGCAGGCTCCTCGACCTCTGTGAGACGACCAGCATGAGCCTCGAATCTTTTGTGTCCTTAAGTTGCTGGGCTGTTGCCATGGAATCCTATTCTCCGACGATCTTCAACTCTCCGAAGTTCAATCTGAACCTTAAACGCATCGGGTGTCACATGCACGGCCAACCAGTCAGCGACTGCCACGTGCCACGGTTGATGGGTCAATGGTCTGGTCCAGGGCGTCGATAGTCTTTGTTCAGGGTAACGATCATCTTGGTTCGGGATTCTTTGACTTCTTGATCCAGGGTTTGCAAATCTTGATCCAGGGTCTTCAAAACCTGGACCCGGACCCCAGTTCTCACATCTGGTGGTTCTTGTACTTGTGTTGGCTTGCTGGTCCACGCAGTGTGAGTCGTCTCTCCTGAGACATTCGTAGAGAGACCGCTTCGATTGTCGTGACTCTATTCACGTTCAGAACGAAGGGCAGTATGGACTGACCCTTATTCATCCTCCGCGTTTGAATGAGGCCTCGAGACATATGACCCACTTCCGGCCAGGTACCATTCCACAAATCCACACTCCTTGAACTTGGAGTCGCCCTGGGTTTACGCCTCATCACAGTGAACCATCACCCTATCCGTGGTTGGGCCAATCACCGCTTAGTTTTACAAAGATCCTCAGGGAACCGTCGGCGGAGAGGCATTTCAAGCTCCAACCGCCTTATATCACATCGACCTGGACGATGGGAAGACTCCTCAGCTTTTCGGGGCCAAAGCCGTACAGCATCGCAGCATCGATTCCGGTAAGGACTGTGTGACATCTTCATCTGCTGTCTAGTATCTGATTCTAAAGCAATGACTGTGCTCTTGGCAGGATGAAAAGGAACAACAATGTGTGTGATTTTCAAAAGGAGAGGGGTATGTCGCTAGGATCCTCTGCCCTATGGTCATCTTCAAGAACGCAAACAACAACAACAACAACAACTATCCCATACGAGGTCTCGTGGGTGATCACACTGGTGTGACATATTGCACGTCTACCAGTGCGTTCATCAACGGGTGACTGATGCAAGACTGGCTTCGTGAGCTGAGATGCTGGGAACCGAGTGATCCACTAGCTAGTCAGAGGAATCTCTGGGTGAATAACGCAAGCAAACACCGTGGAAGTGAGGTGGGTGCTGTGACCAAGACGCTCCGAACCTCAAGCACGCATTTTCCACGCAACGCAACGGACTAGATCCAGACCGCTGACCGATTCGCAATATAACGAATCAAGGAGCATTGGCGTCGGCTCCGAAAGAAGTGCAATACCAATGCAATACGCGAAAGTGGCCGGAAGAACGACAACAAGTGGCCAGACAAGCTGTCAAATTCAGGTACGAACCTCTTTCTGGACCTGGCCGCTGAATGCACTAGACTTGTCAATCAAAAGAGCGATCGTAGCGGAGACAACTGGGCGAAGAAATCTATGATGCACTGTGGACTTAATGTAGGTGCTGACAGGTAATGGTGGACAATATAGCTGACAAAAGAGCTCCAAGAGGTCGCGGAACTGTGTCCTACAGAGTTTCCTGGAGGATACTAATCGTATGCGTCGTCAGCGATAGTATAAAGCCTAACGCAATTCGTGCGTGCCTTTCGTTCTCCAAGCAAGAAGACTTACAGGGTGGTTCTGGGTCCCTCGACGGGATCCTGTCTGTGTACTCATTGCGAGATTCGAACCAGGACTGTGCCGCGTGGCTAACAGCCCCCTACACCACTTCATGAACCCCTTCGTTCACTGACAAGTTGCCAGCTTTGTGGTGTTCTGGTGACGTATCACAGTTCCTCTTGCACACTAAATAGCCAAGTGCCTGATTTCGTCTGTGACAGACTAATTAGGGTGATGGGTGTAACAAGCGCGAAATATATTCATTTGGGGATATTTCTACTTCCGCGGATATCAAAGGCAGATATTATACTATCTTCCCGGTTCCTGCCAGTACTAGCTACAACGGCGACTTTTGATTGGCTACTCGGAGACCCAACCTAGATAAACGTTTCATGTTTATCTGGGGCTGGGCGTGACGCAGGGCGCGCTGGCCAGGACGCACTGCAGGCCAGGACAGAAGTCACTAAACCCAAAGGGCTTCGTCGGATGTGTGACGTGTGCGGTTGATCAGGCTTGCGACCTGTTCGAGTGTTGTTTCGTCGATCTGCAGCTCGGACCGACGTCGGTGAAGGGAGCGTAGGTCTGTCGCGAAGAACCAGGCGATTATTTTTGCCAGCGCGGTTCCCGTGGGCGGAGGGCGGCCTCCGAAGACGACCGTGTTGTGGGCCTCCAGATCTCCAGCAGAAAACTTCCTCGAAAGCAGAACCAAACCGTGAGCACTAGCCCCAAGTCGTCAGTTCACTGCTCGTGGATGATTTCCTCCAAACTTACTAGAAACTCAGTCCAGGTTAAACGCTTTCGTACGAGCTGGGACCAGATTGGCGTACTCGTTGGCAATGCCAGAAGCAACGCTCCTGTGTTTCCGGGACGTCACAGCCTGTCCAGGGGTATTTTATCGGGTCGGTGGACCCCTGATGCAGGAAGAAGAAGCGAGTCTTGACCGGGAGGAACCGGTGGAGTAAGCGCGCTTGGATATCGTAGACCGTGGGTAGCATGCTCCACCGAGTCGTGAATAGCACTGCCGGGTGGGCAAGAGTGCTTGCCCCTCTAGCCCTAGCTTCTCGCATTTTTCTCCTAACGCCATTCACGTCTAGATATCTTCTCTCTCTCCATCACCACCACCAAGTGCATACAGAGGGCAAACAAACCGAACACGGACGCGACGTACGCGAAGCTCGCGGCACAGAGCATTCGCCTGCTTTTGCGGTGCTGTCGCGTCCTATCAGATGAGGTTCCGCTGCTGTGTCTGCTAGGGCTTGTGTGGTGAGAAAAGGTGGGAGATGTTGCCAACCGGACCAGCGGATGTAATGTGTGCCGTCGTTTCTGTTTCAGGACGGAGGCGATGATGGCGTACATCTTGCACGTTATCTTTGGTTTCCGATTTGGGTCAACTAGGACCGCTCCAGGTAGTGGTCTTGGGCCGCTCGTGACGGCAGTGCCTGCACAGCGTTTGAGTCGCCTTTGCTCGTCGGTATTTGCATCTCCAGGTGGCAAGTCACAGTCCAACACCGTCGCGAGTCGCCAGCAGCATTGCCGCATTACCGCCTGGACCTATTGATGATCGACTCGGCTGACTTGGCGTCCCAAGCCCGGTCATCGAGCCTCTGGTCTGAGTGGTGGCCAAGTCCAACGGGTCTTTCTCATCTTCTGCCTCTCGTATACATTAACACAAGTTGAAGTGAGTTGGCTACGCAAGTAAGACCAAATGGCTTGACACGCTCTCGCGCGGCAAACTTCTCTGCCTTCTCCCTCTTTCGCTCATAAATCAAGCTGGCCGCAATAACGTCTAGCTTCTTCGTGCGCCTTGAGCTCCGCCTGCTCTCCTCGTTCCGTCACGGCAAGGACGAGATCACCCTTCGCTGCGCGTTAGGACACGAGTTCACCACCGCAGTCGATTACCTCCGCTTGTGTCCACTGGTGAGGTCGTTAGCCCATTGGCCTCAACCCGTAAGGAGCTGGTCACCCTCCTAGAACTAGACGCCTGGCGCGCCTTGCTGCGCATGGCCTTCGAGCTCCAAGAAACCCAGCACCATATTCGCGTTAGAGCGTGGGTGACCGAGGACGAGTTTCAAGATCTCCTGATGCGGGACGCTCGCAAACGAGTCGAGGGTGAATTCAAGAACATCCGGCTCGCGATGATCGAGGACAGCGGGTTCAACGGCATCGTGCAGCAGACGGCGGCCGCTCTAGCGCGGTTTAGCCTCCCTGTCCCTCCTGCGCTCGACTTTGCGGCGATGGAGAGAGCCTTCCTCGCTCACCGCGCTCGCGTGCTCGCCACGCCACCGAACGGTAGTCCTCCAACCATCCCGAGCCGCCCCAGGACTCCTGTGTGGCGCCACCTTTCCGACGATCCGAACGCGCTGCACCAGTCGGCGACAAGGTACTGATACTGCTTTGCACAAGGTGAAGCACAACCGCCTCCCGAAGGTGGCTGCACGGCACCTTGCTCGCGAGTGCGCTGTCTTCTCTCGCCTGCTTGCTGGGACGCCGCGGAGTTTCTGGCCTAGGTGGACTCGTCATATTTGAATACAGTGATGATTGTTTTGCGTGTCTGGTGTCTGCTTGCCTCTTCTTTCAACGTGAGCTTGCATTCTGCTCCGGACTAGCTCTAGTTTTCTGTATGTTTACACGCCGCGTAGGCCCCAGCACTACTTTGCTCGGACGCACAGCAAGAAGTCGGGGATAGAGACGAGCTTTGTCTTTCAATCCCGCTCCAGCCGTCAACACCTTTCCGTGGACACCCCCAAGTCGCGTGCTCAAGCGCATGCGTCCGTGCAAGCAGTGGGTGAAATTCTCGCCTCAGAGCTGCGGAGAGGCCAAAACGAACTGCATCCCCCAGCAAGTGACCGGCCAACAGTTGATCAAGGTGAACTCGGGGTGGAATCTTGCACTTTTCGAGGTTCCTTACTGGGAAACCGACAACTCCTACCAGGCTACGGGCGAGTTCATCGTCGCGGTCGAGCGTCAAGCTGCAGTGCGAGCACGAGAAGACCTTGTCGCTGGCGATGCTGCGGTTGAGTCTCCCGCAGCACGAGCATGTCTTTGTCTTGCAGTGCTCTTCACGTTGGAACCGCGACCCGTCCTTGAGCAAGCGGAAGACTAGGTCTGAGCAGCAGCATCCATGACAGCATTGCATCCCAAAGTGTTAGATTATGAGCCTTTCGTATCACGAGTAGCTGATAGGCTAGATCCCATTGCAAAAACAAGTGATGGCATCTCGTGGGAGTTCAGTGGTGCATTGATAGCAGGCAAGCCGCGGTCAGCATGCTGAGCAACCGCAGCGCGAGTGGACTCCGCACCGCCGTCCGTGGGCCGTCGCGCGCGGCGATGGCAGCTCGGCTGCACGGACCCAGCCAGTTTCGCGGTGCTGCGCTGGCATCTCTGTCCACGTCTTCCTCGAGCCCTCCGGAGAACGCGGCGATCTTGGAGCTCCTGGAGCAGGTGGCGGCCGGGAAAGTGTCTCCGCAAGCAGCGGCGCAGCAATGCGCGTCTGGGCTGAGCGGGTACGAGGCCGTGGGGGAGTACGCCAAGATCGACACGACGCGCGGTACGCGTACGGGTTTCCCCGAGGTCGTGTACGCTGAGAGCAAGACGCCGCAGCAAGTGGCAGCCATCATGAAAGTAATGCTAGACGCCAGCGAAGACAACGTCATGGCTTCGCGCGTGACCGCAGAGAGCGCCGCCAAGATCTGCGCTTTACTACCGGTAACAGCCGTGATGAAGGTGTGGCATCGTGGGAATTATCGCGTTGGAACGTTGTCCTAAGCGCTATGTGCATGTGCGCCACAGGAGCTGCACTTGACGTACTATGAGGTACCCCGCATCCTGGCTTCGAAAGCGTTGCATGCGGACACGGAGAGCTCCAAGACGACACCAGCGCGGGGTACTTCTGACAAAGGACAGGTACTCCCGCTTAATGCGTGGGAACTTGCGTGTCCTGCCTAGGTTGTTGCGGTCGTGACCACACTCACAAGATGCCGCATTCGCTTTCTGGCTTTGCACAACCAGCCCGTGGCTTGTGTGCTCTGTGCAGGTACTTCGGACCTCCCGGTCGCCGAAGAAACTGCCGTCACGCTAGGTAGGCCAGCTTTTCTGTGTGGGGCCTCATGCTGCAAGCCCCTATGGCGCACTTGACGCTATGTCTGACCGCTTTTGCGGGGGTAATCTCGTACCTGTTGGTGGCTGTGGCACCAGAGCTGGCGGACTACAAGGTTACGCGGCTCTACGACGTCGGTGTGGCGGGAATTCACCGGCTTCTGCGTAACCAGCACGTGCTGCGGGCGTCTGATGTGGCCATCTGCGTGGCTGGAATGGACGGCGCTCTTCCGGGTGTTGTGGTGCGTTCCCCGCGCGAGTAGCACTGGCAGCAACTGCCTCCTTTGCCACTGACCCCAACTGTGGCGTATGGTGTATTTCCACTTGTGTGTCTATTGGCAGGGAGGACTCACGGACGTCCCGGTGATAGCAGTACCCACTAGCGTGGGCTATGGCGCCGCCTTTGGGGGCTTGGCTCCGTTGCTGACCATGCTCAATGCCTGCTCGCCGGGTGTCGGCGTGGTAAACATCGACAACGGCTTTGGCGCTGCTGTTCTGGCAGGTAGGAAGGGAGAATTGCTGCTGGCTAGTGGACTGAGAGTCCGCGTGGTGGTAGGGTCGTGAATGGTGTGGCGGACTCACATTGCTGTGTGCCTTCATGCTTACAGCACGGATACTCCAGAAATTACGCTAAGCCCGGCGGTTCTCCCTTACCTGGAGGCAAGGGCAGCACGGACAAAGCAGTCGTTGTGGCAACAGCACAGTACTCTGGCATTGACCGGGTAGGCCGATGTCAGCGTCTCATGTAAGTGCCGTCTCAATGCAAGGCAACTTGAAGCCACTGGCACTTGCCGACTGGCGAGCAATGTCTTCTGAATGTTGTCTGTGTGTTGAGCGTACTTAGTTGGGTATCTACTCCCTTTGTGATTGGCCAGCACACGACCACATTGGCGGGTTGGGGCGACACCACCAAGTCCAAGACGCAAGACACAAGAAGACTCGCAGCGGGAATGGGTCGCAGGAAAGCAGCGCTTCCACGCAAGCGCATCGGTAGGCACTACGCGGCGTCAGCACCGGGGACCCACGTTGGTGGGGTTAATGACCCACCTACGACTCCCTTGGGCGGCGCTTCTGCAGCCTCGATTCGAGGACTGGCGACCGTGAAGCTGGAGCCCGAAGCGATGGCCACAGACCCGACCTACGGCTCGGTGAAGCCTTCTGCAGCCTCAACTGGTGCGATGCCACACTCGTCACAGCCAAGCATGCCGTTCCCAGACCTCAGGCCGTCCATTTCCACTCCGTCCGCACGCGAGGTTTATCCTCGTAGCGCTGGAGAGGCTCGCAGGACTCTCAGCAGTAGACGGAAGCGGCGCAGCGGCAGCGACAGTGTGATCGAGCTGCCCCAACAGGAGGACGAAGACACGGCGAGCGGTAGTGAAGCGGATCAGGACGACACAGATTCGTGCGCTGGTGGTCAGGAGATGATAACGATTGCGGTGGTGGAGCTGGAGAAGTGGCAGCAGAAGGTGGTCTTCCACGTCGAGGACCATTACGCGAGTACGTCCTTCTCGGCATCGTTGTCTGTCTTGTACGCTCTTTCTCTCTCTCTCTCTCTGGTGTGTTGTGCTGACGTTGATATCGCTCTTGCTGCGTGTGCTGGGTCAGACGAGCAGCTGAAGCGCATCGCGGAGTTTGGCCGCGTGCATGCGAACCTGATACAAGAAGCCAAACAGTACGTAGCCAACCTGGAGATGCAGCTTCGGTCGCAGATCGAGCACGAGCGCGCGATTCTGCGCATGCACGCAGAAGAATTTGTAGCGAAGGTCACAGCGGAGAACGAGGTGCTGCGCCAGCGCATAGACGAGCTCGAGGAGCGGGCTGACGCTTGCAGGTCTGATGAAGATACCCCAGAGAAGCAACAAGAGCAGCAAGAGCCGCTAGAACCCCAACAACGGCAGCAGCAACAGCAGCTGGAGGAGTTGGAACCGCAACAGTCTCAGAATCGACAGCAAGCTATACCCCAACGGCAGTTCAAAGATCTCCGGCTAGTGCAGGAAGGAGACCACGAGCTACCGGAGCAGGAAGACAGTGACATGCAGGACGAAGACGAAGCTGAAGCCGAGAACCCCACCGTCAATGCCGAACGCCGATCCAAGAATTGCACCGGTGCTCGCGCTGAAGAGGAAACCAAGGCTGAAGAGGATGCAGACGGATACCTAGAACCAAGACTGCACCAGGTCGAAGAGCCAAGTGTACACTTCTCGAAGACCACACCAGCGTCTGTGTCTCCCTGCGCAGCCTCGAAGCAGAACGGAGGCCCAGTACCCCCGCAGCGACCGTGGCCAGAGGAAAGTAAGCGCGTTCGCGAGGAAGTGCCAAGTGTGGTGGTATTGAAAACGCTGCAGGAGAGCTCGCAGTCTGATGAGTCGGTAGAGACAGCAACAACCGCAGAGGGAGGAGGAAGAGAGTGACGAAGGTCATAGCGGGAGCCACGCAGTGCCGGCACTGCGAGCTTTCTGCTCTATTTAATGGTGATTCGGTTCGCTTTCGCACTGACGAAAACATACACTCTCGTCTTGTTTATTAGGTGGTCGGTTGCTCACCTTCTAGCGAAAAATGAAACATGAAGGGATCTACATACTCGGGTAGTGATGGCAAGATGCCTCCATATCGAGTCGTGCGCTAGAAGACTGTCGCTGGTTACACAGGTCACGAAGCGGTGGACGACACGCACTCTTTGCCGGTGCCACCAGTAACGGGCACGTGCCAGCAGTGGCCCTTCTTGTAGCCACCCACGACGATCTCGGTCTTCTCCTTACTGAAGGTCCAGTCGTCGGCAAAGGTGACAAACTCGGTCCGCAGCCAGTCTTCAGACACGTGCAGCTCAAAGAAGCCATACGGGTTGCCGGCGGCGATCCAGGCGTGCTCGACGAACTTCTCGGCCACCTCGGGCGGCAAACCCGACGTCTCGCTCTGGATGCCACCGCCGCCGCCATTCTCGTAGAAGTGCGTGCCCCACTTACTGATGTCGTGGTTGAAGCCGTGCGTGTGGCCGTTCATCCAGAGCTGCACACCGCCCTCCTTGGTGATCATGTACCACTCCTTCATCTTGTCCTCGCTCATGTGGAAGTGCGGCGAGTAGTGCGAGTTGATAATCTTCCACGTGGCCTTAGAAGCCGCCAGGTCCTTCTTGATTTGCGAGATCGAGTCGTCCCACCAGCCCTGGATTGTGTCGGCGCACGCCTGGTACATGGCAGTGTCGCCACCCGCGCAAAGCTCGTCGCCCGGAATGCGGTCGTTGCATGTCTTGCCTAGCGCCTTGGTCGAGTTCTCATCCAGACCCTGCAGCTTCACATAGCCGTAGCACTGGCAGCAGATCTGCATCACACCGTGCGAGTCGGCGTAGTTGGTGTCCACGTTGAAAATGTCCACGGACACGCCGTTCTCCTCCACACTCTCGACGTAATAGTGGTCCGCAAGCTGCCAGCGGTCGCCGTTCGGAGACTTGTACTCCTGTTGCAGCGAGAACTTGAGGTTCAGGTACTTTAGCATCTCCTCCGTGCTCTCGCACTCCCGGAAGTTGTAGTCCTTGTCGCCACAGATGAACTCGGAACCACCCAGGTCGTGGTTCCCCACCACGTTCACCCACTTGATGCCCTCCAGCGCCGGGTCGTCGTACACGGACTCGAACGTCGTCTCCATGCGGTAGTCGATGTCATCCGGGCCCGCGCCGTTCCAGTAGATGTTGTCGCCGTGGCCGATGACACGAACGGGCGAGATGTCCGCCGCGCTCTGGGCCAGGATCTCGGCGATGTTGATCTGCGCGTGGTAGTCGATCTTCATCTCCAGCGAGTCGTTGGCTACCTTGCGGTACTTGTTGCAGCACGACCCGGGCTTGTCCGTCGTGGCACCCCAGTCGCCGATAGCCAGCATGGAGAAGGCCACCTTGGCCTCCTCCGGGTCGCTATCGGGCTCCAAGATGCCCGAGCCACTGCCTGAGGCCGAGTCGCTCCCCAGTAGCGCGCCATCCGACACGTTCTTGGTGTTTCCGATGCTGCTGGAGCTGTCGGACGCGGTGGCCGATGAGCCCGAACCCGAGGAGATGCCCTCGGCCTTCCCATCGCTTGTGGTGCTGGCATCTTCGCCCCCACTCGTGACGCCCACAATGATGCCCACGGCCACGCCGATGACCACCAGCACACCCACAATGATCAACACCTTTCTTGCCATCATGTCGGCTCGATATGCTGCGCCGAACGCCAGGGACCACCGCTGAGCTGGATTGCTTCGGCCGACGACCAAGACGCGCGTGCTGTCGAGGCGGAGGATCGAGGAATGCCAAGACCCAGAAGCCTGCAGTCGCGACGGGCGAACGACATCCTGACCACAAGCCTCTGGAGTTCGGGGCAAGTGGCGACTGTGAACTTTCCTCGGTCGTTCGGGTCCGGCTGTTGAGCAACAGACTCCCGTTAAAGTACAACGTTCAAACAGAAAAACGGCGGCGTGTGGGCGTGAACAGGTCTTGCGGGCTGACGTGGCTGATCGCAGGTGCTCGTTGTGGCCTGGGCGCCACACTGCTGGCAAATGCCCTTGCTGTGCCTCAGGTAGAGCGCCATCCTGCGAGCAGGGCAGCGATGGTTGCAAAAAAAAAAACGAAAGAGGACTCGCGGATCAGACGCGTGCATCCGAGGTATAGCATAGCACATTTTTGGCAGCATATGGCTGCCTCGCTGCGTTCTTGTTCGGGTAGCCTAATGCGGGTGCTACGCTGCTGCGTCCGATACTCGACCTTGCGCTGCTTGAAGTTGAACACAGCACTGCTTGCTAGAGAGCAGCGCGTAAAGGAATACAGAAGCCTGCGCAGCTCTCAAGCTCGGCCCCGTGCGACTACAAACTGGCTTGACCCTGTTCGCACAGAAAACCGGTGGTGTTGGGGAGGCCAGGTCAGCCTCGCACGAGTACTCTGCCAAAGAACGAGCTCGTCAGAACGTGAGGTTGCAGTGCAGTTGCGCAGAAACCGGTCCGTTGATTAATGCACAGTAGCATCGTGTACTTAAACGGGAACGCCCCGATGCACGCAAACCTGGAGCTCAGTTCGACCCGGTGGCAAGCTCAGCACAAAAATCTGGCTGAAACCGCGTCTGGGGCTGCGTCCTTCTCCATCAACTATGCGTGAGCGGTTTTCGGCGCTGCGGCGGGATCGAAGCGGATGGGATTGGACGGAGAGGATGAATGCTGACGACGTTGTCGCTTTCGTTGGCCGAGTCGCCGACGGCGAAGACCTCACGTCAAGGGCGGAGAGCCTGGAGCTGCATGGGGCGAAGGCACTGCGCACTGCGTGCGTGAAGCTCAATCTGCGACCGCAGGCATCGTCAAACGTCGACGGCTGCAGCACGAAGGCGGGTCTGGTGGCACTTCTTGTCGGCCATATCCATATACGCGCTCGCCTCGATGGAGCTGCTGTTCTCTGATGGGTTCTCGAGCCGACTGCAGGAGGTGAACAGTGCGGCGACGAGAAGATCAATCGAAGTTGGAGCTGTCAACGATGGTGCTGTGTTCTGGCGAGATGACGCCTGCGCTAGCAAAGGCAGTGAGTTAGACTGCCTCGTGGCGAGCCGCTCGCTCGACGACGACGTCAAGCCAGGAGCTGTCGTCATCCACAAGCCGTCGAAGCTGCGGAAGCTATGGCACAAGTTATCAGCCCGATATACACTCGCCTACACTCGGGCTCACCAATCCGGTACCCACGAGAGCGACTTCTTCGATTTCTGCGATGGCCGACTCGATACTCTACCTGCATGACTGGCTGAAGGTTAAGCCACAGCTCTTATC
>JAADYK010000876.1:0-13285 GCA_023338225.1 Halophytophthora batemanensis | reverse complement strand
TCCATGCGCGAGAGCGGGTAGCCCTCGTCCACGTAGTCGAAGATCATGTGCACGCGGTGCTGGTCCCAGTTGTTCTTGACGCGGTGGCGACTGATGTTGTTGAGCTCATAGAGGTTGCCCTGCTTGAACTCGTAGCGTTGCATAGCCTTGTCGTGCGGCCCCACCTGCCAAGCACACGCAAAGATATGCAGGAGCCCTTCCGTTAGTCTCTGGGAGGTCTAAGCTGCTGGAAAGCGAAAGGAAAGAACCAAGCGCTAACCATAAAGTCGATCTCGGGGCTCGTGAAGATCGGGATGTGCATGCGGTGGGTCGAGCGCACCCATTCGCCCGTGTCGTGGTGCACGGGGATATCGGCTCCAGGCGGCATGGACGCAAGAATGCAGCGCACCACCTACAAGCAGTCATAGTATAGTACCAAGGAGGTAGCACAGTCAGCAACTAGCATGTTCAAAGTGCCCGAAGCGAGGATATCAAGAGCATTGCCTGTCGAGAAAAGCTGAGACGTACGCGATTAAAGGGGATCTGGATCTGCTCAAAGATGGGCACCAGCTCCTTCTGCCACGTGTGGAACCACGGGAAGGTGTAGACGTTCTTGATGTAGTCGTCGCAAAAGATGAAGACCACCTTGCCGATGCCCCACTTGTCGTGGCCCGCGCGCTGAATGGGCACGTTGTCCTTTTGGTTGTCTGGGTGCCAGAGCTCGCGGCCGCCGGCCAGGATGCGCTGCTGCAGCAGCGAGATGTCCACGTCCTGCTGGCGCTCCAGTACCATGGCGAAATCCTTGGCCACCGCTTCGTCCAACTCGCACATGGGCACCTGCTTGTGGCTGCAGCCAGCCACGGCACACAACACAGTCAAGCTCCGTCAGTCGTTTAGGGCTTGCGCAGCCCCAAACAGCGCTAGACCGCACCATAACGCACAACGTACGAGAGCGGAATGCTGGTGAGCGCAGTCATGGTTGGCGGATCGGGTCGGCTTCGCGTGTGTCTGCAAGTAGAGCTTTGGCCAGCCCCGAGCAGATCCGATGGCGCGTGCCTTGTGGCTTGGGCAGCCTTTGAAATGCATGTAGTAGACACGCGCACGGCCGTCGTGTCCACCACACCAGATTCATGTGGGCCACACCGACTCCCAAACTGTACCATGCTGGTACCGCCTTGCGATCTGGGTCCCTAGCCCTGGCACCTCCAGTGAGCCGAGCGATTGGCTAAGCCCACCCGGCAGCGGGGCCTTTTAAGCGCGCTTAACGCCTCGGCCCCATACATTTCGGGTTCCAGCGCGGCCCGCAGATTTAAGCGCTTAAGCGCCTGGGCCAGCACGAGAGCGCTGGGAACCAACCACGGCTCGGACGCTTGGGCGCTGGAGGCCATGGAAAACGCAGTCTTTTTGCGGCGCCGTCTTCATCAAGTTTCAATTTTAAGACTAGCAATATGGTACGTCGCCTTGCTGCTGCTGCTGCGTGTGGCAGGATGGCTGGCAGAGCTGGGCTGGGCTGTAGCTAGCGTGCGCTGCGAGCTGCGAGCTGCGAGCTGGGCTGGCCGGTGCGCGCCGTCGCGCGCTAGGAAGAGCGTCTGGAGCCGGGGCAACGCGACTGCTTGGCTGGCAACCATCTCTCCTCTTCTCTCCTGGCTCTCCTACGAGCGACATTGGACGCGTCTCCGATCGAGGATGCGGCGCCAGAAGGCGAGCGCAGAGGCGACAGCGAGTCGTCAACAGTGTGAGGTGCAGAGATCCAAGGCAGTGGGCATTTGAGCAGGTCGGCAGAAAACACGCCATGGCGACACTCAGGAGAGCTGGAGAGAGAGAGAGAGATCGCAGATGCAGCCGATCTGGACAGCACGCAGTCTATCCAGAGCCTTACCGCGCTTGGCCACTATCATCGAGTGGCCGTGAGACCGAGCCAGCCAGGCAAAGGAGCGGGAAACTGACTTTCTGTGCTTGGGTTGGTGCTCTTGGTTCCTGTAGGGTATCGATCTTGTCGCCGGTGGCAAGGTCGTGGGCAAGAAGAACCGCACGGCCCCCAAGTCGGAGAATGTGTACCTGAACCTGCTGGTTCGCCTGTACCGTTTTCTGGCTCGCCGTACGGACGCCAAGTTCAACGAGGTCGTCCTGCGTCGCCTGTACCAGAGCAACACGAACCAGGCGCCTCTGTCGATCAAGGGCGTCGCGGCTTTCATGAAGAAGCACGAGGGCAAGATCGCCGTCGTGGTGGGCACGGTCACGGACGACATCCGTCTCCTGGAGATGCCCAAGCTCTCCGTGTGCGCGCTGAACTTCACGGAGTCGGCTCGCGCCCGCATCGTCAAGGCTGGCGGTGAGTGCCTGAGCTTCGACCAGCTGGCGCTGCGTGCCCCCAAGGGTGCCAACACGGTGCTGCTCCGTGGCCGCCGCACGGCCCGTGGCGTGTACCGCCACTTCGGCCACAAGTCGACGCTGGAGTCGGTGCACACGCACGACCACGTCAAGCCGTACGTGCGTTCCAAGGGCCGCAAGTTCGAGCGTGCCCGTGGCCGCAGGAAATCGCGTGGCTTCAAGGTGTAAGCAGCTTTGGCTAGTACACCCAGAAGACCCATTCAGGCCTTTTCCTGCTGTGCTTGGAGGATTCCGAGCGGTGGGTGGCATTGCGACTGGGCTGGCTCGCCTCGAGGTGGGCGCGGCAGCAGCTTGGCAGTCTCTGCGGACTGCCTGGGCTCCAGTCGTCTCCGCCCGCTTCTTGAAGTAATCAACCCAGGGAATAAAATTGAGACGCGCACCATGCCTTCTTGTCTTTCTCCAGTAGATTTTCGTAACTCACAAGCACATCGCTGGTATGCAGTGGCGACGGCAAGGACGATGTAGTCATGTTGCATGGCTTCATTCACGCTCTAAAGTGGTTTAGAGGCATCGCATAGGCAAGCAGAAATCGCTGGGAGTAGATCGTCTGCTTCCAGCGCACGTCGGACCTTTACTTCCTCCGCGAAAGGATGTACTTGAGCTTCGCGACGATCTCGGCTGCTCCACACGCGCACACGATAATCACAAGGTGAGTGAGATGCATGCACAGCAAGCCGACCATTGTTAGTCAAGCGAGAACCACCCAGGGCTGATAGGGATGGAAGCGCACCGCATTCGTAGGGCGAGACGGCTGTGTAGTCCGTGACGATCTCCTCGATGCTGTCTTTGAAATAGATCTGGAACTCGGACGGGTCCTGATTGAAGCGCACCCACACGACGCTCGACATGGGTCGCTCCGCCTGCCATCCCACCGCAATTCATCGAGTACAAACCACAAAGCATTCGCTTAGTCCCACATTACCAGCATCCAACACTGCGAGTCATGCAGAAAACGCGGGGTCGACATGGACAGGAGCGTACAATCTTGGTGGCTTTGTTGGACGTGATGACCCGTTCGCCCACTTTGCGGTT
This sequence comes from Halophytophthora batemanensis, assembly GCA_023338225.1. NCBI lineage: Eukaryota > Oomycota > Peronosporomycetes > Peronosporales > Peronosporaceae > Halophytophthora > Halophytophthora batemanensis. The sequence goes on along the minus strand of JAADYK010000876.1, from coordinate 9,883 downwards.
GTAAATCTTGTTGATGTCGATGCCCAGCATGCGGTTCTGCTTCTTGCCGTACTTGTTCTTCTTGATAACCCGCCACTCCTTGAACATGGCGGCAGTCACGTCGTTGAACATGAACGTCTCCGGTGGCGGCCGCGTGCGGCTGTCCACATTGGTTGTCTCCTCCACGGCTGACGGCGCCGGCAGAGAGATCTGCGGCGCGTCGGCGAAGATTTCTACCAACGCAACCACACACATTGAGACAAGAGCAGTGAGTCCAGGTTCAGTTCAACCACAGTAGCCGTTGAGAGAGCGCAAACGTACTCGTGGCTAGCGTGACTTCGTGCAAGTTGAGCGGATGCAGCTTAGTATGCATATCGATCTCGTCGCTGGCCAGGTCCAGGCGCTCGCGCTCCGCCTCACTGATCTTGAGCACGTAGAGCTCCTGGAAGAGCTGCAGTCGGTGTTTCTTGTTGAGGGTGGGCAACAGGTCCTGGCCCACCGTGGTGCTGTCGATGGCCACAACGGTGTAGTCGTCGCTTTTGGGCCTGCAATATATGCACACACACACAATGTTACATTCGGTGGATTAGCCTTCCACAGTACACACAAGTACAAACGCAGATGGACGGCGCACATGAAGATCTTGAGGAAGGCCTTCTCGTTGGGCAGCGCCGCTTTGCTCGACGCTGGTGTAGGTTTCGCAGCCACCGCTGGGGCTGCCGCCTCTGTATGCAGCAAGGAATGACCGCCATGCACACAAAAGTACGTTCGTAAGCTTTGCTCGTCTAGCGGTCACACCGCAGCTTACGTTTGTCGATAGCCACACAGGATGACAGAGACTGGGTGTCGTTCGTACCAGGTACAGCATCGCCAGAAGGTGGACAGGCGTCGGGCCGTTCGCAGAGGCAGTACTCGTGTCCTCCAGCGTCTCCAAAATTCTTGATCTTGCGAGATCGGTCCAGCGCTGCAGCCACACACAAACCCGGGTGAGTCTTGAGTGTAAACCCGTACACAACCAAGCCCACATCCACTCATACCGGGGAAATCCTCATCCGGGTAGCCGTCCGCGTCGTGCAGACGCAGCTCGTAGCACTCTGGGTGGCCGTAGTACAGATCTGGCTGGCGGTTCTCGGCCTGATGCGCACGCAGCAGCTCCTGAATCGCTTCGTCCACCGTCGACACGTCGTACAGCTGCAGCACAACAACACCAAAGCGTCAATGGTCGCCAACGTCTTCGAGAAAACCACCACCGTCCTCTCCAAACATGGTACACTGATAAACGTACATCGATCTTCATCTCGGAGCGCGTGGGAAGGTAGATCGTGAGGTGCAGGACGGCGCCGCCATCGCCGCCCATAAGTGGTGGTCGTGGGCCCATGGGAGCCGAGGACGTGCCTTTAAGCGCCTTGTCCAGCAGGGACGCCTCATGGAACGACAGCGGCGGCACCTCCTCCTTCTCGAACGTGAATCCATCGTCTGGTTTCTTGTTGCTCTCGCCCTTGACATCGTCACCAGCTTTAGTCGCAACGGAGTTCGCTGCCTTCTTGTCCGCACGCGCGCCAGCTTGCGAAGACGCTCGTCGGCGCACTGTGGAGCCCGTGGCCGCTCCATTGGCGCCGTCAGTTTTCTCCCCAGCGTCTCTAGCGTTAATGGCGGCGGCGGCAGCTCGGGACTTGGCAGTGGCGTCATCTTTCCCGTTCATCGCTTTGCTGTTGGCCGCGGTTCCAGCGCCGCTGCTGGTCTTGCGCAGCGATTTGGGGGACTTCTTCCCCCCAGAAGAGATGCTGCCGCTCGCAGAGGAGGAAATGGGCTTAAAGGCTGTCATCTTGTCGATCCACGAGTTGCGTAGCTGCGACTCCATCTTGGGAGACGAGTTGTAGATGCGGTCCACCTCCGAGTCCTGGCGGTCATGGAAAGTGGGGCTGTTGCAGGCCGCCAGGCGCATGAGCCCTACCATGTGGTTCAGCTCGCTCAGCTCCGTGAACTGCATGGCGTTCGCTTAATTACCGGGGGTTCGTGCAGTCGCTAGCGCCAGCCGCCGGCTTGCTTCGGGCGTCACTTCCGTCGCGTAGCTGGCGTCCTTCCTTCTTTACGATGCGGTCAGCATGCGGGGCGACAACGGCCCTCTCTACAGGGGAGACGCCACGGAGACCTCTATATGCGGACCAGGTGGATGAACCCGCCGCGGTTCGTCCAATTTCTGGCGGAAGCAGCATAAACTACGAATCAAACATTCCCAAATTGCAACGTACTGACAATTGGTATCGAATGACATGCATGCATTTTGCAAACCCACTATAACAACCAAAAACCTTGGAAACTCGTAGGTTTTTGACGACCCAACACCAGTTAGGTACAGATCGTATCGCTATTTCAGATAAGGCAACAGCTGTCTGCCAGAAGCGCTTCCTTCCAACGACGGAGAAGCGAGGCGCGCAGAAGCTCCAGGTCGCCGTCACTGTCGCCGCCGCGAGAGGCCACAGCCAGCTCCACCCACGTGCTTCTCTTCACCGCATCCCGTCCGCTCCGCCATGCAGCAGCAGATGCCAGCGCCAGCGTCGGCCACGCCAACGCCAGGCCAGCAGCCAGACGAGATCGTGTTCCCACGATCCAAGGCTGTGGTGCTCATTGGCGGCCCCAACCAGCAGGGCAACCACTTCCGCCCGCTGTCGTTGGACCTGCCCAAGCCGCTTTTCCAGCTGGCCGGACGCGAAATGCTGTACTTTCACGTGGAGGCCTGCGCGCGCGTGCCCAACCTGATCGAGATCCTTATGATAGGCTCGTACGACGAAGGGCTCTTCACGCGCTTCTTCGACTCGGTGTGGCGGCGCTTCAACGTGCAGATCCGCTATCTACGCGAGCAGAAAGCACTTGGTACGGCCGGTGGCATCCGCTTTTTCCAGGACGAAATCCTGCAGGGCAATCCAGCCAGCATCTTCGTGCTGCACTGCGACGTGTGCTGCTCCTTCCCGCTGAACGAGATGATGCACTTCCATCTGCGTCACCAGGGCTCATGCACGGTGCTGGGCAAGCGCGTGTTCCACGATGAAGCCAAAAAGTATGGCTGTCTGGTTCAGGATCCGCTCACCAAGGAGATCCTGCATTGGGCCGAGAAGCCCGAGACCTTTGTGAGCGACATCATCAACTGCGGCGTCTACCTCTTCGACGTGTCGCTCATGGACGTGATCATCCGTGTGGGCAACGAGATCAGCCGTCAGCGACTGCGCAGCGAGTCTAGCGCTGAGGCCAACGTCGAGTACGACCTCAAGAAGCTCTTCCCCGAGTTCAGCAACCTCGACAACCTCCGGTACGTTCCTGTCGTACTCGCCTCCTTCCCTAGTCCCTTCGTTGTCAGCGCATAAGAGCTCATTGTGCCGTGTTACTCCTACCTTCCCTTGCCAGGCTGGAGCAAGATGTGCTGCTGCCACTGGCTGGCCAAGGCAGCATCTTCCTCTACGAGCTGGGGGACTTCTGGTGCCAGATCAAGACGCCAGGCATGGCTGTCACGTGCTCGGAACTCTACATGCAGCGCTTCCGCTACACGAACCCGAGCGCTTTGAGCTCCACGGGTGGCAAGCTGTCGCCGCAGATCGAAGGCAACGTGGTGGTGGACCCCACGGCGCAAGTGCATCCTACAGCCAAGCTCGGACCCAACGTGACTGTCGCAGCGGGCGTGACCATCGGCCCGGGCGCTCGTGTGGCGCACTCTATCGTGCTCGAAGGTGTGACCATCAAGGACCACGCCTGCGTGCTCTTTGCCGTCATCGGGTGGAACTCCATCATCGGCCAGTGGGCGCGTGTGGAAGGCCAGCCGCCCAATGCTTCCCAGCTAGAACTCACCTCGGCCGAGACGGGGCTGGTGCGTGACGTGACCATCTTTGGCGTCTCGGTGGTGGCCAACCCGGAGGTCATCATTCGCAACTGTATCGTGCTGCCACACAAGACGCTCACTCGGAGCTACCACGACGAAATCCTCTTGTGAGGCAGCGCGCTTCTCTCTGAAGACCTCGCCTCGCGTCTCCTTGGCTCGTGGGGTGGCTGCGGTCGTCGCCTTGCTCGCCCCGCAGGCACCTCGCAGCAGAAAACAACGCTATGAAGACCTCGTGTTAATCTTATGCATCTGGACTAGTTTCTTGGTTTACATGCACGACGACTTGGCCCCAGAAGGGGGCGACATAGAGAGAGACGCTGCCGTCTTGCTGGTGATCACCGCCCCGAGCTCCGACCAGTCCTCGGCTGTGAACAGTAGTCGCCGTCCAGAACAGGCGGTGTGGCGCTGCTTGTTCTCGACGCACTCGTCCAGTGACTCGCAGCTCGCCAGTGGCTGCACGTCGATGCCGTAGCGTGCAGTGAGCGGGAGGAGAAGATTGCAGTCTGACCGTGACACGGGGCCGATCCAGACGCCTACGTCCGCCTCCAGCAGCGCCAGCAGGTCGTTCGTACTGTCTCCTACGTAGAGCAGGTACGGCCGCGGCTCCTGCTCGCAGGCTGGAGCGTGCGCCGCGCGGATCTGCACGACCCAGCGCGCCTTGTCCACAGGCGACTGTACACTCAGCGCGATGTCGCCTGTCGTCACGTCCTGAGCGTCCATTTCCAGTTCTGTCGGCAGCAGTTCGTATGCGTTAGATACAGAAGCACAATGCGAGACGTGCGGGAGGCGAACGTACCATTGGAGAGCACCAGAGGCGCGGGGGTCTGGACGTGCATGCCTCTGGCCACGGCGGCGCGAACGAACGCAGTGCTCCAGTTGGCCGAGATGACGTACAGCGCGTCGCACTGCGCCAGCACGTCCGCGCAGCCTGGTCGCAGCTCCACGCTGTCTGCGGCGGTGGCGACGAGCTCGGAGAGCTTGATACCACCCAGTACGCCCGCTTGAACCACCCGGCGGATGGAACGCAGGTCTGTGGCGGCGTATTCGGCCAGGAAGTCCCGCAGCGCACCGCCGTTGAAGCCGCGACCCGTGCCGACGTTGTGCTGGGCGCTCCAGGCAGACTCGCTGCTCTTGAGGAAGTCGCGCATCTCGCGCGTGTACTGCTCTGCCAGGCGCTGCACCACCGCATGGTGTCGCGCTCGCCGCTCGGGGTCGCCGCGCGCGCCGAGGTCGAACTGCAGACCAACCGTGTCGCGGCTCGACATGGTCTCGTCAAAGTCGGCGCAGAGCACCACGGGGACGCCATGGGCTCCGCCGCTCGCGGTCACCGTGGCCATGAGGCGGCGGCGGAGAGGCCCGGCCACCCTAGACGCCGTCGACAGCAGTGTGGGGCGCTGCATGGACGCCTCGCAGCAGCGCTGGAACGGAATGCCGAATGCCGAATGCCGAATGGCCTCGTGCGCGCGACGAGAAGCCATTCCTGAAGTTGGCGCGGGGGAAGCACCGCAACTTTATCAAGTTCAAGGTGTCGTCCCGCAGCAGGAGAAGGGAGACTTTGCGGGAGACTTATACGAGGTGACGGCGAGGAGGAATCAATCCCCCGCCCGCCCACTGGCTACGCTCGCAGAAGGAAGAAGCTGAAGACGCGAGCAAGCAAGCGAGCGAGCGAGCAAGCAAGCAAGCGAGCGGGTGCGGGAGGCGACGGAGCCATGGGCGGGAAGAGCGAGACGCGGGGGCAGACCAAGCAGCGGCACAAGCTGGAGCTGCGCGTGAGTGCGCTGCGTAGCGCAGGTCTGCAGCCCCGCGGGCGGGCCGGGGACTGGACGCTGACTGCCGATGGGCCACGCGTGCGCTTGTCTTGTGTGCCGAGCAGACGCTGCAGAGCGAGGTGAAGGCGTTCCAGAAGAAGGCCAAGAAGGACCGCCTGAGCAAAAAGGAGGTGGAGGCGCATGTGCAGCAGATGGAGGGCGACGTTGCGCGCCGCCACGAGGAGGAGCTCCAGGCCTTTGAGGTGCGCCACCCCACCCCGGACATCCCATGTGGGTCCTCAAATGACCACTAACTCGCTCTTGTTGGCAACCACGCTCTGGTGTGGCGACGTACAGACAGAGGACGAGGCCAAGGGCGCCAGCGATGCTGCTACTGCAGTGGCCACGGAGCAGTCATCGCCACCTCCAGCGGCTGAAGCAGATGCCGCTCCGGCCGTTCCAGCCAAAGTGGCGAAGGCGCAGCGCCGGCGGGAAGCCAAGAAGCGCCAGGAGCGTGAGCGGCGCGAACGCATCGAGGAGGCCAACAAGAACACGGTGAGCGAGCGGCAGATCGAGGCCGATTTGATCCAAGCACAGCTGGCCCAGCACGGGCTGTCGATCAAAGACATCCCGTCCGACGGGCACTGCATGTATCACGCCGTGGCCGATCAGATGAAGCAGCACGCGCTGCCACTACCGGCTGCTGGCACCACTGAAGCTGCTTTCCAGCAGCTACGAAGACTCACGGCCAACTACATGCGTGGGCACACGGACGACTTCTTGCCGTTCTTGGCGCTGGACGAGGGCGTGAGCTTCGACGACTACTGCGGTCGCGTAGAGAGCTCGGCGGACTGGGGCGGTCAGCTGGAGCTGCGTGCTCTGGCCTGCGCACTGCAGACACCAATTGAGGTCTTCTCCGCTGAAGGTGACGTGCTGCTAATGGGCGGGGAATTCATGTCCGAGGACGACCAGAGTGCCGCGAAGCTGCAGCTCACTTATCACTTGCACTACTACACGCTGGGCGAGCACTTCAACTCGGTTCAGCGCGTGTGATACACCCATTTCTTGAATCATGGCAGCGTGGAGAGCACCCGAGGCGTCTTGAGAGCAGCACAAGAGCGAAAGGAGACCAGCGAGCTGCTGCCGCTGGAGGGCGGAGATAGAGGTGACGGACGAATCTGCAGACACAAATTGCAGCATGACGTTGACTGAGGTGTCTTCATCTTCCTCTTGCATTTTCGTGGTGATAAATATCGCTGCAAGCTTCGCTTCGCTTGCCTTCCCTGCTATGGTACGTGGTCACTCTGGCCGCTTCGTTCAGCCGCTCCCAGTGCGCTCCGGGAGTCTACAACGTGAGATGCAGGAGCTCCTGCAGCGCACCACGGCAATGCGCAGCTAGCTGCGCGTCTCGGTGCGTGGCAAGCTGCCGCAGCACACGCAGACTGCGGTCGTCGCTGGTGGTGGTCTCAGCGGCGACACGTGGCTCCAGCTCGGACGCAAGCTTGGCAAAGGCGGCCACGGCTCGGGCGCTCTCACGCAGCAGCTCCACGGAGAAGAGCGAACTCTCGTCAGAGCGTTCCAGCTGCGCCAGCGCGACAGGCGTGGCGTTCGCACGGAGCTGCTGCGCGGTTCGCTGCGCCAACGCCACTTCGCTGTGTGGGAAACGCGGCACGGCACGCGCCACATTGGCCAGCGCGCCCATGGCGCAGCGAGCCATGCTGCGGTCGCTGGCTTCCGCAGCACGCACCAGAGGCGTTACCAGTCCAGCTTGAGCCACGAGACAAGCGTTCTGTACGTCTTCCGTAAGCTCCGCCAGCCCCGCGCAGCCTTCACGCTGAGCGTCCAGGAACTTGGATGTAAGCATGATCTTCATGGCCTCCACGCCCGAGCTGGGCGTGGGCTTGGTGAGCGACAGCGTGCGCCAGATCTGCGCGCCCAGCCCTTCTTCTTCAGACGGCGGGGCCGGCTGAGGCTCCATCGCAGACCGTGATGGAGCGATGGCTCTGGCGGAAGGTACTGCTGCTGTTGTAGAGGCGGAAGAGGACGCTAGACTGGCGGCACCGGGGTTCACGCGCTTTTGGCCGCTGCTCTGCGAGCAGCGCGAAGCGGACGCGTCCACGATGGTGGCAAGACGCTGGTGCAGGATGCGGTAGAGGCCGTCCCAGAGCAGCACACTGCCGCTGCGGCGCTGGAACTCGACGAGCAGCGCGCGCTGGTGCGCGTATACGCGCACAACGAACTCGACATGGCTGTAGTGCACGTACTTGAGGCACTTGAACTTGCACTTGAGCGGGTGGAAGATGGCTTCAATCCCGCAAGCCGCGAAGAGCGACGCCAGTGTAGATGTCACCTCGGCAGCGCCTCCGTTCCCATCTGGAGCGCTCGATGGTTTGCAGTAGAAGTGGTAAGGATCCACAGGATAAGGCGGTGGCGGCAGCGTTGGGGCCACGATGTGCTGCAGGACAGACGGCAGACCCGCTTCGGCCACTCGCGGCTCGTGCATTGTGTCCGACTCGTCATCATCCACCATCATCTCCAGGTCCTCGTCTTCGTCCTCGTCGCCCACGTCATACTCGCGTTGGCCTGTAATGGGGTTCACCACGTACGACGCGAAACTGCTGGTGCTACTGGTACTGGCGCTGCTGTTACCGCTAACAGTGCGGGCCCGCCGTAGTCGTCGCCACTGCTCGTACGGCGTGGCGTGCGGCCCGCCACTACTGCCACTGCTGTCGTTCCCGCTGCTTCCGCGGCCCTGTGCAAGACTGTGACTGTAGCTGTGTCCGCTGGAGCTGGCGCTAAAGCCGTCACTGCTGGAGTGAGCGCTTACTTTGGCCGTGCGGCAACTACGGAAGGCTGGGATGCTGACGCTAGTACTGGAGCCGTGGCTGCGACTCAGGGAGGCACGCGTGGACGACCGTGCGCTCATGTTGGGCGCTACAGGCCCGTGACTCCGACTCATCTCGGCGCGCGTCAGCGGCACGCGCGACGTGGACGACCGCGAGGAGAAGGACGCCGAGAGAGACGCGGAAGATGACGTCGAGGACGTCGACGAGCGTGAAGACACGAGTCGTGGCGGCCCGCGACCGGCGCTTCCCGCGCTGAGGAAGCCACGCGAGTTGGGCTGCGGCGCCGGCGCCTGCTGCGAGTAGCGCTGGTGCTGGTGGTGGTAGTTGTGCTCGAGCTGGGCGATGGGCTGGTGGTGGTGGTAGCTGTGCTCGAGCTGTGCGATAGGCTGGTGGTGCCTTGTGCGGCGCGCCGCCCGCTCGCGCTCGCGCTCGGCCTCGCCGTAGTTGGCTGCGCCGCCCGCGTTCTCTTGTCCCCTAGTCGTGGCTGCGCCCTGCCGAGCACTTCCCAGCGTCACCGCCTTGCCCCAGGACGTGGAGCCGCTGCGGCTGTTGCTGTGGCTGGTGCTCATGGCGCTGGCGCTGGCGCTGGCGCTGGCGTGGCGGAAGTGGCGGAGGCGCTCCAGCTCCGGCACGGGGGCCCTTTGGATTGTGGGGCCTCTGCGGCCATCATGAAGAGGTCTTCGAGCTCTGCTGTGCTCTCCCGCCGGATGTCGACATACAAACCTCAAGTGATGTGCGACTAAGGCTGCAACCTTCCTGGAACGCGCGTCTTCCGCGGGGTAGGGGGAACATGGGCGGAACGTTCGGCTTCCCCCGGAAGTGGCGACGTCATTTTGGCTCCGACTTGGTGCTCCGCGCAGGTTCATTGCCACATGCTCCGAGGTGGCGCCTCCGGTTAGCTGCTGGCGGAATGGATGGCACTTGGCGACGGCTGTGGCTCACGTCTGCCTTGGCTCACGTCTGCGCTGCGGCCAACCGGCCGCTTCACGGCGGGCTATTTGACGCGAGGTGCTGCAGGATGCACAACACATGCTGGCCAGGAACCTGATTTCTGGGGCGGGAGAAGAAAGTGAGTGGTGGCTGTGGAGCCACGGAGCTCCTGGGCTCCAGGCTGGAATGGCCATGTCGGTGCCCCGTGTGCTCAGAAGGAGCCGCCCGCGCTGGCCTGAAGGTAGCCGCAATGCAGACGGAAGACGTGACGTGACCTGGAGGCGAACGGAGCAGGCAGCAGAGAAACTCGGAGCTCTGCTCGCAGAGAACCCAGAGAGCGCCGTGGTGTTGACGCATTCATGAAAAGCATACACAAGAGCTGGAGCCCGCCATGGGCAGAGAGCCTAAAGCGCAGACTTGTGTCCACTGACCCTGGAGCGACGCGTGGCTACTTCAGAAGAAGTGCCTGGCGGCAGAACACTCAATGACCAGGCAGACGCCGCTTCAAG
>JAADYK010000875.1:0-13285 GCA_023338225.1 Halophytophthora batemanensis | reverse complement strand
CCCTCACCACACTGGTCGATCCCCCATGTAGAGGAGAGTTTGGGAAATGAGCGAGCGAGTGGAGCGAGGAGGTCTTGTCGCGTGCTTGGGTGTGGAGGCGCAGGAATAGGTCGGTAGTAGCTCGCAGAACTGGGAAGGAATGTACAAGAAGCTCGCAACGCGGCAACTCGGGGTTTCTTTGGTATCACGAGCAGCCGATGGCAACTTGTGGGAACTCGGTGGTAGATTGAGAACACCCAAGCGGCTGGAGCAAGGAGCTCGTGCAGACAGCTCCTGCGCCGCTGTTTTCGCAAGCTGCTGATTCAGCAGCGCTGATTCCCACGGGTCTGACTCTGCTTGCTGATAGTAGGGTTCAGGTTGCCATTAGGGTCCAATGAGACGAGGAATAAATTCCCTCGGCGCATTTGCACCTACCACAGCGCAGCACGAGCTTTCGCTAGTCCAATCAGCGGAGCGGAAAGCTTCAACTCCACGGGATGACTCGCCCGCATAGGCGCCCGCCCTTTGTCTGCTTGCCGCTGCAGGACGCCACCACCAGATTGAACCCGCTCCAGTCGTGCTCCCTCCTGGTCTCCTGACCTCCTAGCCAGACAGAGCGCAAAACGCAAAGCGCAAAACGCAAAGCGCAAACGCGCGCCACCCACCACCACAGCCTGCTGCTTCAGCCCGTGTGGTACACGCAATGTGGCCGAATCTGAACCGCAAGGTCGGTCGGCCACTCGAGGCAGCCTGCAGCAACGCTCAAGGCGGACCACCAGAATAACTGATGACAGGCCAAGCGCTGACGTCGGCGCCTCACGCACCTGGCCAACTGGCTGTGAGTGAGCCAACCAGGCGAGCCCCTCTCTTGCCCTTGGCGCAAGCAAGCTCGCGGCTGAGCCGGAAGCCAAGCCAAGCCAAGCCAAGCCAAGCTCAGCTCCGCGCGTGGGCTGGCCGACGGCAGGAGCTGGCCGGGATTTGGCCGCTGCCCGGCGTTGGGGCTCTCGGCTCGGGGTCCCGTTTCTCCTCGCTCCAGGTTGTTAAATGTGGGCTCAAGTCCGAATTGTGCGGCTGAGAATCACCCTTTCCCGCCAGGGCGGGATGACGTGTCCCACCACACGTGCAAGCGACGAGTCCGTTCGGGAGGGGCGACGTCCCCGCCCGCGTAAATTACGGAGCGCGGAAGGGCGGTCACCCCTATGGTCTTGTCTTTTGTAGGGTGCAGGCGGAGGCAAAGCAAACGGGCGGCTGCCGACGGCCGGCGGTCCAGCAGATCGCCCATTTTGGTATCTCCCCCCGAACGGAACGGACGTCGACGGCCCACCGGACAGGAAGCTTCTCCCAAGATGTACGCCGTCTCGAAGAGCGCGCGCGCCGCGCGCCAGCTGCGCACCTCCGCCATGAAGGTAAGGGTTTTGCTTCGCTGTGCGCGCGTGTGTGTGTGTGTGTGGCTGTAGTGCAGATCGGGCGAAGACGATCTTTGGCCTGTTCTTGGATATGGAGCAGTCAGCAACTAACGAATCCGGTGGTGCGTGCTGTGGTTGGGGCGACTTTGAATGACGTTGGCAGGCGTCGATGGCAACCCAGTGCGGTGTGCAGACGCCGCTGTCGGTGCTGGACCCGAAGGGCAGCCCCACGATCGACCAGACTTACGAGAAGATGGAGAAGAACCTCTTCACGGTGCGCAAGACCATGGGCAACAAGCCGCTGACGCTGGCTGAGAAGATCATCTACGGCCACTTGGACGACCCCACCACCAAGGCGGAGCGCGGCAGCACGTACCTGAAGCTGCGCCCGGACCGCGTGGCCATGCAGGACGCCACGGCGCAGATGGCCGTGCTGCAGTTCATCTCGTCGGGTCTGCCCAAGACGGCTGTGCCCACCACTATCCACTGTGACCACTTGATCACGGCCGAGAAGGGCTCGAACGAGGACCTGACCACGGCCAAGATTGTCAACCGCGAGGTGTACGACTTTCTGTCGTCGGCCGGCGCCAAGTTCGGCATGGGTTTCTGGAAGCCTGGCAGCGGTATCATCCACCAGATTGTGCTGGAGAACTACGCCTTCCCTGGTGGTCTGATGATCGGCACGGACTCCCACACGCCTAACGCTGGCGGTCTGGGCATGTGCGCTGTTGGTGTGGGTGGTGCTGACGCCGTGGACGTGATGGCTGGCATGGCGTGGGAGCTTAAGGCGCCCAAGGTGATTGGTGTGAACCTGACGGGCAAGCTGTCTGGCTGGACGTCGCCCAAGGACGTGATCCTCAAGGTGGCCGACATTCTGACGGTCAAGGGCGGTACTGGTGCCATCGTGGAGTACTTTGGCCCGGGTGTCGAGTCCATTTCGTGCACGGGTATGGGTACGATCTGTAACATGGGTGCGGAGATTGGTGCCACGTGCTCCACCTTCCCGTACACGGAGCGCATGTCGGACTACCTCAAGTCGACCAAGCGTAGCGGCATTGCGTCGGCGGCGTCGTCTTTCTCAGCCAACCTGCGTGCCGACGAGGGCGCTCACTACGACCAGATCATTGAAGTGAACCTGGACGAGCTCAAGCCGATGATCAACGGCCCGTTCACGCCCGACCTTGGGCACGAGGCCGGTGAGGACATGAAGAAGGCCAGCGAGAAGAACGGCTGGCCCACGGAGCTGAGCGCTGGTCTGATTGGCTCGTGCACGAACTCGAGTTACGAGGACATTTCGCGTTGCGCTGAGCTGGTGGAGCAGGCTGCGGCTGCGGGCCTGAAGTTCAAGGTGCCGTACTACGTGACTCCCGGCTCGGAGCAGGTGCGCGCCACGATTCAGCGTGACGGTCTGTTGGACACGTTCATGAAGGCTGGTGGCACCACGCTGGCCAACGCTTGTGGCCCGTGCATTGGGCAGTGGAACCGCAAGGACATTGAGATGGGCGACAAGAACTCGATCTTCACGTCGTACAACCGCAACTTTGTGAAGCGTAACGACGGCAACCCGGCCACGCACGGCTTCGTGACGTCGCCCGAGATGGTGACGGTGGCTTCCATTGCTGGGTCCACCACGTTCAACCCGGCCACGGACTCGATCCCGACGGCGGACGGCAAGTCGTTCAAGTTCGAGGCTCCGTTCGGCAAGGAGCTTCCCCCGCGTGGCTTCGACGCCGGTGAGGAGACGTTCCAGGCCCCGCCTGAGGACGCGGCGGGTCTGGAGGTGGTGGTGAGCCCCACGAGCGACCGTCTGGCGCTGCTGGAGCCCTTTGACGAGTGGGACGGCAAGGACCTGGAGGGCATGCCCGTGCTGATCAAGGCCAAGGGCAAGTGCACGACGGACCACATCAGTATGGCTGGCCCGTGGCTCAAGTACCGTGGCCACCTGGACAACATTGCCAACAACCTGCTCATTGGTGCGGAGAACGCCGAGACGGGTGAGTCGAACAGCGTGGTGAACCAGTTCACGGGCGTGTTCGACAAGGTGCCGGCCGTGGCGCGTCAGTACAAGGCGAAGGGTGTGAGCTGGGTGGTGATCGGCGACGAGAACTACGGCGAGGGCAGCTCGCGTGAGCACGCGGCGCTGGAGCCGCGTCACCTGGGCGGTCGCGCCGTGGTGGTCAAGTCGTTCGCGCGTATTCACGAGACGAACCTGAAGAAGCAGGGCATGCTGCCGCTGACCTTCAACGACCCGGCCGACTACGACAAGATCACGGGCAACGACAAGGTGTCCATCCTGGGCCTGGACTCGTTCGCGCCTGGCAAGCCGCTGACCATGCGTGTGACGCCTGCTTCGGGTGACGCGCCGTTCGATGTGACGGTGAACCACACGTTCAACAAGGAGCAGATCGAGTGGTTCAAGAACGGCAGCGCGCTGAACCTGATGAAGAAGAACAACGCCTAAACTGCTAGCTGACAGGTTGGCTAGTTGATACTCTTGCTGCGGCGCTGAATGGGAGAGACCGAAGGGAAGGCTAAGAGGCTCCGCGCGTGGAGGTGGACAAGTGCTCTTTTATAATAACGATCCGAAGAAACACACATACACAAAACTTACAAGTGTCGTGTGGGCTAGTGGAAGGGTTGACGTACTGTCTTGAGGATAAAGAGCTGGAGAATGGCGTCCAACGTACACATGGAGGTGGGCAAGTGCGTGAACAGCACCACGTACCTGGGTGAGAGCCATGTGGAGACAGAGTGAGAGGCTGTAGGGAGTTGGATGATGGTGGTGGAGCTGGTGCTGCGTACCAGAGGTAGGATGCGGGCTGGAGACCCTGCAGGATCATGCGGCAGACCATGACGCCGCCCAAGAAGTGGCTCAAGACGTGGATAGTGTTCTTCTGGCTCCGAGATCCCGGGGTGGAAGCGTCAGATCTCCTTGAGCATGATGGAGATCGATATGCAAGCAAGCAAGGCGACGTACCGTTGGCGAGAAGACGTCCAGGCCGGCGAAGAGGCCGGCGAAGGCTACGATGAAGGCCAGTAGCGCCACCACACCCGCGGGCTTGCTCAACCCAGCACATTCACATGAGATGAGCTTTTCGTGAGTTTTTGATGCGCTCCCGTGGAGTTTCGAGACCGCCAACGCACCTGCAGCCCCGCGGCCGACGTGGGTGTGGTGGAGGCCATACAGGTGGCGACCAGGTGGCCGCTCGTGAGCAGGAAGCGCGCGCCCAGCGTCGTCATGTCCGGCATGGCGAGCAGATCGGCCCCCGTGCTAAGAGTCACTTTGGAGCGGCTCGATTCGCACTTAAACGGGAACTGCAACCTCAATCGGGTGCGCCAACACTCATCAGATGACGCGTCCTCCCGCTTAAGTGCGAACTGTGGTGTGTGTGAGTGAGTGTGCGTCGAGAAGCTGGAGGAAGAGAAGCGTCTGGCACTTGACCTGCTCGTGTTGCTCTTGGAAGCGCGCGATCTCTTCTCGTGAGCGACAATGGCGGGCGGAGGCGCGAGCATCGGCAGCTACTCGCCTTTCACGGGCTTTGTCTTCATTTTCAACCTCATCGTGGGCGCTGGCGCGCTCACCATCCCGCATGCCTTCGCCAATGTACGTCTCCTCGCTCTGCCCCAACTCCCAAGCACTTCAATCGCAGTGAAGCCATACTGTCACTCCCTCCCTCGCTGCGCTTGCTATATGACTGACTGGAAGGCTTTGCATGTGCGTGTGCGCAGGTGGGGCTGCTGTACGGTGTGCTGGCACTGACTGTGCTGGCGTCAGTGAGCTACGTGACAGCCACCTTCATGCTGGAGACCATTGCGGGCGTGAACGCGCTCAAGAAGCGCGCGCGGGAGCTGGGGCTGGATGCCAGCAATGACGAGAAGCACATGGCTGCAGAGGATTACGCCAGCGGTAGTGGGGACGACGCACAGGCCGAATTCCTGCCGCTAATGGTGGCCAACGAAGTACTTTACACTTTACGCCTCCCTGCCTCGGGGCTTCGGGTCTCCTGTTTGGTTTGGGTCACAAAGTTTTCGCTGTGGCTGTGGTGCTGTGCGTGCTGTGCATGCTGTGTTCTGGTGTGTAGAAGCAAGACTCGCTCGACAAGAAGCTGCGCGTTGGCGAAGAGCCCCGGTTCCACTTCGATCTCTCCCAGAAGGTGCGATTTGACCCACTCAGAGCAGCCGCAAACACACGAATCGCTGTGAAAAAGGTGCTCACAACATGTGCATTCTACTGTAAACTTGTGCTTTTGCATGTGTAGATGGAGCTGGCGCAAATGGCCGAGCTGCTGTTCAGTCGTCGCGGCAATATCGCCTTCTACACGTGCGTGATCGTGTATCTCTACGGAGATCTGGCCATCTATGCCGTCGGTACGTCCTTGTCTACCTTGATACGTGTGCTTGACCTCCGGATCTGACCTATAGACATCTCTACTGCCTTGGTGTGGGCCTGCAGCCGTGCCCAAGTCCATGCGTGAGATCATCTGTCCACGTCCGTCGCCAGAGTTGACCGTGTGGGAGTGCTCGGAGAGGTTCAACAGCTCGGACCTGTACCGCCTCTTTGTGGTACTCTTCGGACTGTTGCTTGGACCTTTCACCTTTGGCCACGTGCACAAGACGCGAACGCTGCAACTGGTGACGACGGTGATCCGTCACGCCTCCTTCGGTCTCATGATCCTGTTGGCCATTGTGGGCATCGCGCGTGGAGAAGGTCGCAGTATGGCCGACGTGATCGGCTACGAGAAGCCCGCCAATGTAGCCACGTTCTTTGGCGTCTGCATCTACTCCTTCATGTGCCACCACAGGTACGTCTACTACGCGGGACAGTCAGTTAAGCCAGGAAGAGCTCTGCTATGCTGATGTATGATTTTTTTTTGCTGGTGTGTGTTGTTGCTACCGTGGCAGTATCCCTGGACTTGTGGCCCCCATTACGGACAAGTCGAAGGTGGGAGCGGTCCTGGCGGGCTCCTTCGTGGTAAGTAGGGAGTCAGTGTCCTTGGATGTTGAGCCTTGAGGCGAGAACTTTCGTTATTGGTGCTCACAGGTGGCATTTCTACGCCTGTGGTGGGTTGTAGGCGGTGTTGAGCGTCTACTTTGTGCTGTGTGCCTCAGCCACCTTCCGTTTCCAGCCTGAGGACATTGAGGTGGGTCCTAACACAATCACGGACGCTGGATCTTCATGCAACGTCATATTGCGTGATTGTAGATTGCATGGGTTTCTGTATGCTGACGTGTTGTCGTGTGGTGTCGCCGACTCGCAGGACGTCTACACACTCAACTTTAAAGCTTATCCGGTGCAGTTCTTCGCCTATTTCCTGAGTCTCTTCCCGGTCTTCACGCTCAGGTGCGCGTCTTTCTTGTGCTTTGTCCTCTTGTGTCTCCAAACACACAGGGACCTCCTCGCTTGACGCTTGACGCTTGACGCTTGACGCTTAACGCTTGGCACTTTTGCTGTTTGTCTGTGTGGAACAGCGCGAGTTTCCCGCTGATCTGCATCACGCTACGCGAGAACATCCGTCAGCTGCTGACGAGTCTGCTGGCGTCCACAAGTGTCCCCACGACCCCCACTGGGTCTGCTGGTGGCTTCTTAGGCTTCCTCGAGAAGCATGTGTACGCGCTGATCGCACTCATGCCGCCGCTTGTGGTGGCCTTCTTCACTGAGGACGTGTCCATGCTCGTGGGCTTCACGGGCGCTTACGCTGGTCTGGGTATCCAGGTACAGCCATCTTCCTCTTGTTCTCGCTAGTGTGGGGTTGGCTGTCGTGTGCGTCTGCTAACGACAAGTTCTGCTTGTGGATTGGACTTGTAGTGGGTGGTGCCGACGTTCCTGGTGCTGTGTCTGCGGCGCCGACTGGCGGCTGAATGGAAGGCCATGCGCCCCATGGAGGCAGTAGCCACGCGTCCAGGAGCGACGGCGGCGCGTGGCAATGTCAACCAGTTCGCCAGTCCCTTTGCGCATCCGATCTGGGTGCACCTCACCTTTGCCTTCTCACTGGCTTCCGTCGTGCTGATCACGCTCACGCACGGCATGCACTGAGGTGGGAGGCTCCGGGTCTGAGGCACAGTGCGCAGTGCACAGTGCAAGTGAGGCGCTCTTCCTGGGCGTGCATGGCAATGAGGGGTGCATCTCTTCCGGAATTCAGACCATCTTGAAGCGTGCGAATCATTGCCCAATGGGCTGCCGAGTTGGAGTGGCGTTGACTTCCGCGTCGACTTTAGCGTTCGTGGATGACTTTGCGGTGGAAGATTGGGTCGAACGCTGGGGCGCGCGTCCGGACTGTTGACTTTGCCTGGCAGCGAGGAGTCAGACACGACAGCCTGCAAGCTGGCGCGCAGGGTTTGTGGCGCCATGAACGCCAGTTTTAAAGCTGAGAATCGCCGGATACTTTGCGCCTTGTTGAACGAGATCCGGTCAGTCGCAGCGTCTCCAAGAAGCGCAGGCCTTCTGCCAGCCTAAATTGAGCACTGCGTTCACTTTGCCTGTTTGCAGCCTTCCAGTGTAGCGAGGCGGGGCTGTGCACAACTCCTTTCTCGAGAAACGCGAGGACAAGGACGAGCTTCCTTGCTTGGTGCGCAGGGAGCAATCCGAACCACGAGGTGCCGCTTCTGCGACCTTTTCGGCAGGAGGCAGTGCAAGGGTGGAGTCGATAAGCGCAAATGCACTCTACTGAACTGTTGTTGCCTGTGTGTAGGAGGTGCTATATGCGGTAGATCAATGAGGCCGTCCTTGGCAAGTGTTGAAGCCACACCACCGGTTTGTGTGGGGCCCGAACGACGAGCCGATCGAGGTCGACTACATAAATCCCCTGCAGAATTACAGCGACGACGCGGCCATACTAGTGTCGACTCCCATCCGCGACTAAAGACGTCGTTAAGCTTGGATAACAAAGGTCGCGCCTTGCTTCTTGCTTTTTGCTGGCTCGCCGCCACCCTGGCTTGAAGATTCACGCGCCGAGCAAGCGTTCATCCCGGTTAAGCCGGCGTCCACTCCGAATGCGAAGCCGCACCCTCGTTTAGCCTCTCAACCGGCAGTAAACCCAAATCCGCTCCCTCCCTATAGAAACTCCGCGACCTGGCTTCCCCTATCCCTTCTTCTTTCGTTGCTCCATCAGGGTGCCCCACCAAGATCTCCCGGTCTCCAAACAGGCCGCTCGCCCGGAGGTTGCGCGTTCAGGGGCTCTGTTCCGACGGAAAGGCCCACCCGAAGCGGCAGGTTCTCAGCGCGCAAGAAACAAGAGCCCCAACGTGCCTTCGTAGCCGCCTAGAAGCGCTCGCTCGCTAGCGTAGCGTGGCTCTCCGTTCTGCCTTTAGCCCCGTCGACACTCGAGCGTGCAGTCGTGGGCAGTGCAGTTGCAGTGCAGTCGCAGTCGCCGCTAAGCCCTTCGCTTTCCGCCTCCGCTCTCGCGTGTCGCGTCGTCATTCCTGCGTCGGCCTCGCCTGTCGTAAGTCCCGTGCTGTCTGTCTGTCTGCTTGTCTGGCGCTAAAGCTAGAGGTGTCGCCTGCTGTCGCCGTGCGTGCTGGTTGTGCGCCACGTTGTTCACATTCGTTCCACCCGTCCGCTCCGCAGACCAGCAGTCTAGCAGACTCGCGCTTCCCCGGTCGACTCGCGCTTCCTGAACCATGGCGGCCTTCAAAGGTGCGTCTCTGGGTGGACCTCGCCGCCACGCCAGCTGATTTGGCTGCTAGGGCCGGCCCGCGGTCGTGTCTTCGCGCTAGCGCTGTCGATATGCGCGTGTGAATGGCTCACTTTGCGTTGACTGTGCTTGCTGGGATGCAGCTCCGCCGCTCTCCGCCTTCTTCCGCAAGGAAGAGGAGCATTTGGTCACGCAGGGACTCACCGATGTGCACGGCGTAGCCATGTTCCACTCGCTCTACGACGTGGGCGACCTCATTGGCAGGTGCGTGGAGTGAGCTCTATCTTGTCAGCGTTCGTGTATGTGAAGCGAGAGACGACGTGACTCACTTGATGGCTTCTGGCTGGTTCTACTTGCTGTGTATGCTGTGATATCCATTAGAGGCGCCTTCTCGCTGGTGTATCTGTGTCGACGTAAGGAGACGCAGCAGATTTTCGCCGTCAAGGTGATCAACAAGGCGCTGTGCGTCAAGAAGAAATCTCTACGCGATGAGATCACGGTGCTGCTGCGCGTCAAGCACGCCAACATTATCAGCCTCGAGGAGGTCTACGAGAGTGACCAGGAGCTGCTGCTCGTCATGGAACGGTGCGTCCTGTATACGTGTGTGTGTCTCTCTCTCTTTCTTCAAAGAGCTCTTGTGTCTGATGCTGGGTGTTGGCTGGTGTGTAGAGTGACTGGCGGAGAGCTGTTCGAGCGCATCGTGCGCGTGGGCGTGTACTCGGAGCGCCAGGCGGCGGAGATCGTGACGAACGTGCTCCAAGCGCTGCACTACCTACACTCGTGCAACATTCTGCATCGCGACATCAAGCCGGAGAACATCCTGATCGCCAGCGGCGACACGGGCGAAGTGAAGCTCAGCGACTTTGGCATCGCCAAGATCCTGGAAGACGAGGACGACGGCGCGCGCTCGCGTGGACGCGCCTACACGAGCTGTGGCACGGACTACTACGTCGGTGAGTGGGTGAAGCGAGCGCCGGGTTGGTTGGCGTGTTGTTGATTGGACAGGGCAGAGCAGCCTTCTGACGGCTGTGTTGTGATTTATGGCTGTGTGGAGCAGCTCCTGAGGTGCTGAATGGAGAGGGCTACGACAGCAAGGTGGACCTCTGGAGTCTGGGCGTGGTACTCTACATTATGTAAGTGGAGGAGCTGTTTGTTTTACGCCGAAGACAAGGATCCAAGCCCATTGGAGTGATTCACATGCGGCTGTGCTTTTGTCTTTGCTGGTGATAGGTTGTGTGGGTTCCCTCCGTTTTCCGAAGACGAGAACGGGCTAGAGTCGGTGTATCTGAAGATCCGCTCCGGTGTGCTGGAGTTCCCACACCCGTACTGGACCAACGTCTCGGAAGAAGGTAAGCAACACTATGACAACAAAGGGAGCAACAAAGGGCAAGCAAAAGGGGCTGACTAGATGTGGTGGTGTGTTTGCAGCCAAGGACCTGATCCGGAATCTGCTGAACGTAACGCCGCAAGACCGCTTCAGTGCGGCGCAAGCGCTGGAGCACCCATGGATAAAGGGTGAGTACAGCGAGCAGCCGCTGGAGTCCGCCGTCGTGGAGATGAAGCGCTTCAACCAGAAGCGCCGCTTTAACTAGCGGGCGCGCGATGTCCCCGCCTCCGTGTACACGGCCAGCTAGCTGTGGGCGAGCCTGCCAAGAAACTGAAGATACGAAGAACAAGACAATGGACCAAACGAGTTGGGCAGCGGTAGCAAGGAGCCGAAACAGAAGAAGGCAGCTGGCGACGCGGACGATAGACGTATTTCATGGTGGGCCAGCCTTCTTCTCCACCACTCACACACCACACTTCCACCTTTATAGAGTTCTAAAGTGAGATATACCTACATATATATTGCGTGTTTCTCCTTCTTGCTGTCCTGGCTGCCGCCTTGCTCCTCTTGTGGTGTGTAGCTCCTTCCAGACTGCCAGCTGGATCAACTGCATCGCTGCTCGGTCTGTTCATCCGTTGGCTTGGTGTCGCTCTCTGACGATGCCTTGTCATTCCACCAACTCCAGACTGAAGCCCGGAGGTCCTGGAACTGTGAACTCTTGTAGATGAAGCGCACCCCGTCGATAATGAGACTGCTCGGAATCACAATCATAGTCAAATCTGGGGTTAGTCATTCTCCTTGGCACAACAGAGACCACCACCTCACGGCATACAAACCTCGAGTCTTTCGTGGCGAGAAAAGCGTTGGAGAGGTGGTCTGGGATTTCGCCCGCATTGGCAAAGACGCCTTCTTTCTTTACACGAGACGCGAAAGCGGCCAAGCGACTGTGGATTTACCAACACGCAGATAACCAGAAGCACAGCACAGCATACGTAGTTCAGTTGAGACTCGAAGTACTACCATGACAGATACAACCTTTTTCCCGGACATCTTGAGCAAGTGATAGTGAAAGCAGGCGTACCTGATCCGAGAAGCAGCAGAAACGATGTGTGTGCCTGTGGCGACTGCTGTAGAGAGCGTCACGCTACCCTCAAGGCAGTAGATACAGGCCTGAACGTTCTTCCAAACACGTACCAGTGGTGATCCCAGCAACAGCAGTTCCAGCCCATCCTTCTTCTGCAGCTTGCCAGAGCGATGAAGTTTCAACAACTCCTGTGCGTCACGAGCTTCTGAGGCTATGAACGGCAGCAATGGCAACGAAATGATGCCGTTGAACACCACCAGCAGTGCGAAGACCACAAAGGACGGACAGCGCTTGGAAACCAGCGCCACTAAGCCAAAGGGCCGTGGAGGCGGGACGTTGTTCAGACTACGCTTGAGATAAGCGACCAACAGTGCCAGCTCGCCCGTCACCTGCATATCTGTCAGTTGGTCGCGTAAATGGCGCAGTTCGGGTGTAAACACTCGTACCGCCGTTTTCTCCATCGTATCGAAGCAATCTGAGAGCATTTTCGTGAGCATCTCGAGCGAGAAGTCGGTGGGTTGTTGCCAGTACTCCACCACCCAGTTACTGAGTCCCAGAAAGAACCAGACGTCCAGGTCCACATCGGTTTGGATCTCGTCCGCCATCTCGGTGTAGAGCCTCTTGAGCCCACGTCGACAGACTTCTTGGATCTCCGACGACGATATAGAGCCCAAGACGATCCCAGCAGCGTCAATGAACGCTGGAGCCAAGAGTCGAGTCGTATCCATCAGCTCGCCACGCCAGCCAGCCCAATAGGCAATCGCTGTGAAGTAGGCAGCGAACTTGAGTCGTCGACCTTCACCCCACAGCTTTGCGTGCTCTCCAGCACCACTACGGGAGGCGTTGGCCACGAAAAGCGTTGTCACACCCGTCACCAAGCCACCCAAACGTATGTCTTGCTGCAGGAATAACATGAACTTGAGCTGGCCGATCACTTTCAGCACCACAGGAATGACGAACAGCACTCGTGGTGCCCATGTGAAGGCTCCCAATTTGTCTGTGGATGTCTGCACCCAGTTATGGATGTAGTGCAAACCGCGTTCCTTGAGCTGCGAGCGGTAGAGACAAATTGCCAGCATGGAGACCACCATGAGCTTTTGCCGGTGCATCACCGCGTGTGTGAGAAGTCCCAGGAAGAGCAGCGTCACCCCTAGAGCCACACGTCGCAGGTTCAATAGCTCCGTGAAGATGTACAGCACTGCGAGTCGAGCCAACTTGAGCAGGTCCAAGTGTTCCAGGATGCGACCCATCTTAGCTTCAAATACGGTGGTCCTGGTTTCACCACCACTCTTGAGTACATCGTTCCGCTTTTGCTTGGCTCGAGTGATGGCAAAGTCCTGGGAAGAAAGATCGGCTGGTTGCGTCACGAGCTCAGACGAGTGCGACTCGAGTGTCGTTCGGATCTCCTCTGCTTCCAGCTCGCCTGTACTCTGAGCTTCACCAACCCCAGCGTTAACTTCTCGCTCGCTACCATCTTCCCAGGACTGCTCTTCATCTCTGTAAATGATCTCTTCCTCGTCCTCGTCGTCACTCACTTCCAGTAGATTGTTGAGAACGGCGACGCGTGCTGCTTTCAGTCCGGCCTGCAGCTCTCTATTGTCTGGGTGCTGCTCCAGCCCTGCACAAGGTTTGCAGCGTAATAAACACTTGCTTAGTAGCGCAGATAGTAGTAATCGCAACGCACGATGCGATCGAGCGGCATGCAAATACGTGCCTTTCTTATACCAGCTCACAGCGTCCTCGTGCCTGTGCAACCGCGTGAGCGCCGCAGTCAGCAGCAAATAACCCTCCAGCCGCGTCTTGTCCAGCTTTACGCAGAGACGCGCCGCCTCTGCTGCCTGCTCCAGCGCGGGCGCTG
>JAADYK010000874.1:0-13295 GCA_023338225.1 Halophytophthora batemanensis | reverse complement strand
TCGACCAGCGCACAAGGGAGACATGGATCCCGGCTGCTCAAGACCACGAGTGTTTCCACTCGCTCCACGCAGATCAAGGACAAGTCGTGATTTCAGTGCGAAGAGTACTACACGATGAAGACATGCTCGTACTGTGGGAGAACCAACCGCAGCATCACCAGCGAGAAGGTCTTTTCGTGCTCGCACTGCAGCCTGACGATTGACCGCGACGTGAACGTCGTGCGTGGCATCTACCTCAAGAACGAACGCCTGCTCACCCGGGTTCCTGGAGTCTGGGTGCCCGGAGACACCTGCTCCGCGGTATCAGGTACGCGTGAGCTTGCTCACACACATCGACCCGAAACAGAAAACGGTATGTCTTCTAGGGCCAGAACGGTACTTGGATATCTCGTGGTATCTTAGAGATATATCGAGGCAAGCACCTCCTCAACTCCAAGTCTTAATTCCTGCTTCAACGGGTTCGACCCCTCATCTGGGCGCCAGGGTTTCCGCTCACTACAGCACCTGCTCCTTAGTGAACATGGTTTGATTGACGCAGGAGAACTCGTGCAGAGGTTTGCATCCAGGCCGACTTTTAAGCATAAACGTTTTGATTGGCTAAAATCGCCTCCTTTTTTGGACGTTTGGACACATAACGGATCAAGTCTTTTCTCAATGAAGCAAGCAGCAAACTCGTGTACTTTACAAGTTGAGGTAGTTTCTATGAAAGGCTAGGTCAACTGCTCGGGGATTTTCCGTTTGAGGGAAAACGACACAATTTGGGACACGAGGCGGAATCTACGGGAAGTATTTTAGGTTGCGTCATCACTCCCTTTTACCGTTATTGGTCGGGCGGCACACCACCTAAGCACACACAAGAAACCAGTCTGCCAAAGTAGGCAAAAGACACGCCTTAGAAGCTCTAAGACGTGACGCGCGGTGATACTATGAACTCTCGTTGGTTCCTTCGCCTGCAAAAATAGGGTGCATCACTTTGTTTGCCTGCCATCTTCAACGATAACACACAGAAGTGCAAGGAGATAGATGCGTCTCCTAGGTGCAACCCAGGAGAGCTTGCCGAATCTCCCCGATCGACCAAGAAGCAGTTCTCCAAACGAAACTCATTGCTCACTTTCTTCCTACAATCAAGGTTCTCTACACTCAGGCATCGCCTCACTTCTCAATTCAACCCCCGCCTCGCTTCTCGGTTCAGGCGTCAGTTTGTCTTTCGATGATAAGAGCAGGTCCTCTTTGGGACTCCAAGCACCGCGAGCTGGGGTACTGTGGGTCCTATATTTGGTTCCCAGCGCTTCGCTCTTCTCAGTTAGTGCATGTTCAAGAGATTCATGCGGATTGAAACTGAGTTCTGTTGGTGCTACTGATCCTTCTCCGCGTTCCCTCTTAGTCACAGTCAATGTCGCAATCGAGATCGCTTTGTGTACCCTACTGTAGTATCGCTACCGACACTTTTTGTCGTGCTCACTCAGCTATGACATGCACGCACCACACCATTCCATCACGTCTAGATGACTTGTTGCCGGCTTGCCTTCCAAGATTTCATTCGGGGTGACAGATCCAGGTGCGACTTTCTTGAGCAGCTCAAACAGGTGAAGTGCACTTTATCGGTAGTTCAAAGAGTGGGAAATCAGGACCAGCACCGCCGTCATGCAAAGATGGTCGACTGCATTTTGGCTACAGCTGACCTGGACCTAGATCACACGATTGAGCACGACTTCCAATTGATCGAGTAGGTTCTATTGGGTGAGTCCGTCGTCTCCAGCATTCCCGACAGCGTTGACTTCAGTGTGGAGCAGCTCGACTACCTGGTCCCCTCTATCACAATCACCTCCGTGGTGCGCACGAAGCGGGCGTGAGAGCTGGATCCAAAAGCGCTGGTTAGCTCGTTTTCACCTCCCGTGCGACAGTAATAGACTGGTGTGACTTTGCGAAGGAAGCTCGACACATAGACCGGCATTTCGATGGTGAGGATGACCTTCAAGCTAGTCATGAGACCAGAGGCTCACAAGTTGCCGTGGGAAGTCGCCATCCGGAACATCTCGAAGGTGATGGTGGATGAAACAGTTTTGGTGGCAAGTTTGTTCTTGCAGCGTGCATGTGTGTGCTGTTGAGGGAGTGTGCAAAAATCTGAAGTGATTCACCAGATATTTGGTAAACGAAAACAAAATTGAATAGCACCTGGTTAGCTAAGCCTAAAACGATATCTGGTCTGGCAGGAACCCAACGGATGGTCCTGTGGGTCTGGCCAAATACAGACTCTTGATTAGTAGAAATAAGTCTCTTTCTGCCAATAGGAGGTCTGGGTGCCTGGATTCTAGCACTGATTTGAACCCAGCTCTGATGGTTGATTGGGATGGTGTTCAGTTCAAATTGTGCTGGAGTTAGCTTAGGGTTTGTGTACCACACAGACCTGGTGTGTACTGTACCAGGCACCGGACATTGAGTACCATGCCAGGTACATCACATCGGGCACAGATTCGACATGCACTGTACAGGGTAAGTATTTACTATGCTGTGTATCTCCTCTGCACAGAGTGCCATCCAGGGCTTACCATAACGCAAGACAGCTTCGCTGCCTGTGCCGTGCGACTGCAGAAGCTACGTCGTACCCCGACTTGCCGTGCTGTCTGGCTTCTCCAAAGCGATGCGCACCTGCAATAACAAGTTCAAGCGAAGCGTACGTGAGCATAAGAAAATCCATGAGGTATAGGTCGAGTCAACGGCCCAAGTAGGGACGAGAACTCGTCGGTTTTGGGGGTGGATGAACCATCATGGCTCGAAGAGAGCACCTGGCGAACCGTTCGGCGCCTTAAGCGCAGGCTCAAGCGTTACTGTCACGCTCAAGAGGTTGACGAATATCGGGCGTCGAAGGTCCATTTTACGTACTTCCAGCTTGGTCTCTACAGCCAACGGTCCGACTTTCTATGCGAAGACGGCTTTGTTCGTTGCTGGCCTATTTACAATGTCCTGCATTACCCAAGCAATGCATCCCGAAGTGCTACGGCGAACAGGGAGCTCAACGCGTCTCAGAACATCCTGATGCTGCTTCAAAGCATGGTGGGAGGAGTGAGTAGGGAGATCCAACTTCAGCCTGCAGTGTCTACACACGGAGACTAAGGATTTCTCACAGTAGAGGCCCGAAGCACCGGTCTACTATATACTTGAAAATCGTGGAAAAGTAATACTATTGAATAGTCTAGCAAGCATTAAAAATTCGATATAACACGAAACAGTGCACCCAAAATCGATTAATCACTGACCAGTACAGATAGGGCAGGGAGAACCCTCTACGGCCCTTCGCCCCAGGGAGACCCTTCCTCACTCCAGCAGCTCACCGCCAAACCAACATGTCAGCGCTGAGCCGATACCACCATGAACAACGTGATACGAGTGGTGCTCACCGAGCTCGTGATCCTCCTGACCTCACGTCGCAATACAATTGGTTGAAGAAGACGTCGATCGTCTGCTTCAAGCGCTGCAACGAATATTTCCTGGTGGCCCGACTCGACGCGGTGCTGACGGCACTGCATCTTGCCAACGGTGTCGTGGAACACCGTCCGTCGGAGAGAGACTCTTTACCTTCGCTGCGGACCGGGTCCTCAGGGGCCAGCACGAGAAGTCGAGAAACGAGCTGCGCGGTTGCACTTGCGAGACGAACGTCGTCGACACGGCCCGCCAAGCGAAGGGCTCAATGTGCTGTCGATAGATGGGACTAAGTGCACGACGTTTCTCCCGACCAGGAGCCTCATCGTGGACTACGTGGTCGAGAGCGATGCGGGAAATGCCGCCATGGAGACGCTGGAGCCTGTCTTTGACAAGCGTCGAGCGGTCGCAGTCGACACCTCTGCGCGCTCGCGAGACGCCCGAGATGTGGTTTGTGCTCGGCACCTTGCCAAACATACGTCCAAGACACGCGTGCAACGCGCTGTGATGAAGCCTGCGAGTCTTGATTGTGTTTTATGGTGGAGAAACAGGCAGAATTGAACGCACGAGGCGCTGCAAGACACTTATCCCGATGATGAAGAACGTGTGGCGTGTGTGGAGTCACCTGGACGCGTGCCGTAACTTTCTGGCCTTGGCCAGGGCTCAAGCTTCTACTCGCACCCGCAGACCGAGCTACACCGCCGAGCAGCACGAACTCGTCGTGAAGAAGGGCGAAGCTGTACTACATCGCGCGAGCCAGATTGTTGCCTGGGATACGATCTACAATCGACTACGCAATGGCCCGACTTTCGCCTCACGTAGGGGATACAGCCTGCAGCAGCAGTATGGCCGGCTTAAGACGCTCGGAAGCTCTGCCTGAGCCGTGGCGCTTGCTCGACCAGAGTGGAGACTCCGACATTCAGTAGCTTCGCGCTGGGTCCAGCAGAAGCAACACGCCGAGTTGCTCGCACTACGCTCAAAAGCCAAAACACTGGAGAAGTATGTGGCCGAGCTCTCGCCATCGCCACGAGAGAAGTTGCAATTTAGGGACTACGAGTAGCTCTCGAGTTGTGTCTACGGTGAAAGCTGAGACGGCGTGGGTGCCGGTGCGCTTTCTGGGCCAGTCATTTCCGAGGGCACGGCTTCCATCACACCTGGAGCTCGACGCGGCCAACGAGTAGACAGGGCCTTTGTCCTCGAGATCTGCGATGACGGGGTGGCCCGCTGGGGCTTGGTATTTGGGTACCAAGGCCACCAGTGCATGGAGCGTGTCAGTGGTTGGCACTCTGAGGCTGATTTCGTTAATCAAGAGGAGAGAACGACTCAAGCGAATTGAGGCGGTCAAAGGCCGATATGTGGCGTGTTGTGTTACTGGCGGCGTTGTCGATGACTTTGGGCTCGTTGGCTGACAAGTCTTCGCAGAGTTTCGCGACGTGGGGGACCAAGTCGATGAATCAAGCGAACGAGGGTGGGAGATGTTCAGAGTTTTGTTTGAGAATCATCGGGACCTCGTTGCCAGCACGGCTCCATTGAGCGGACACCCCCAGTCACCTGCCTGACCAACCAGTCCAGCCTGTCACTGACTGGGGTCGCGCCTCCAAAACGCCAGGAAGACCAGGAATCTGTGCGTGCATTTTAACTGTGGAGGTGGTGTTAGCCACTACCACGAGGTTTCGTTGGCCGAGGATCATCTTCGCGGCCGCGAGGTGTTCCAAGCGATTCAGGACGATGTGCCGGCGCAAGCCCGCCCCGTGTGGGCTGTTCCAGAAGCTTTCTTTGTGTAACTTGGCGTCAATGTAGTCTCTTGTCTGTTTCTCCCTTGTCCATTTCCTGTCTTCACTCGATTTCTTGCCTCACGACAGCTCCCCGTTCTGCAAATACACTCGTAAGGCAAGACCCCATACGATCGTAACCGGTCTCGCTCTGCTGGGGATGACCCTGGCAGGTATCTACGAGCCTGCGTCGACCCCAACCTACCTGCTCTCCTGCCACCAGACCCTATTGCCCGATTGGACCACGACCGATAGATTCACTCCTTCAGTCCACGGAGCTGGAGTCACCATCTTGGCTGTACCCAGTCGCTGAAATAGATTCACAGCCACCACGAAGCATGCCATGGCCAAACTCACGCAGCTGGAGGTCCCCATGAGCGCTATTGATCTCACCGCTCTCGAGAAAGACGTTTCGTTGAGGCGCTCAGAGACGCTGGGCGATTGAGAGCGAAAACGGCAGCAAGGTGCTGCCCACCGCCTAGAGGTGGGTCTTTGCAACCCCCCACCTGCGCGCCTCGGTAGGCCACCGTTTCTTGCGTGGGTCCACTAGACGGCGATGTTGGTCGCGTCAACAGCCATCTCTCTCTCTCTCTCTCTCTCTCTCTCTCTCTCTCTCTGTTGCCTTTGGAAGAGGCAGCGGCAGCGGTAGCGCGTGCATGTATGTCTGTGCTGTGCACCAAAGCTGCATCCGGTGTAGATTGAGCTGGTACCTCTATACACGCGGACGAACGACACAAAGGAGCACGAGGCCAAGGACCATCTTGGTGCGCCGTTCACCAAGTCTCTGGCCAAGGAGTATTGTCAAGACTGGCTTCCTCATTGTGGGTAAGATCACCACAGGTCTGGTGCTCTCCAGACTGTCCGACGGCTCGTGGTTGGTGCCCTCAGCCATCGGTATGATTGGACTGGGTGGCGGCTTTGGCGTCGACAGAGAAGTTGTGGACGCTACCATCACCCTGGGTCCCCAGGGGATCGTGGATGCCTTCCACAAGCCGCAGTCGAACCTAGGCGCCGGACTGGATATCGCTACTGAGCCCTATGGACGATCAGCAGCTGCCGCAGCAGCGCTAAGCACCAGTGTCATCAACGCCAACTACAGCTACTCGCAGAGCAAAGGATTGTGCGCTGGGATCTCGCCGCAGACTTCCATGATCGTATCCCGCAACGACCTACACCGCAAGTGCTATGGCCAGAATCTATCCCCCTCAGAGCTGCTCGATGGCTCTGTGGTCCAGCCACGTGCAGATGAACCGCTGTATACCGCCATTAGCGCCGCTATGGGCGAGTTGCAGGTGCATCGAGACATTATCGCCCAACACTCCGTACTCATGGGCGTGTGCTGTCTGTGCTTGCGCAACAGCTTTGATGCACATGCGGTGCAAGTGTGAAGCAAGAAGCGCAAGATCTGCGTTCGAGTGCATTGAGCAAGGCGTGGTGGTCCCCGAGCGGAGTAAAATGCGTGCGCGCGCGTTTATCTGCCAACTGCTGGTAGATAATTGCCGCGCGAGTTCTTCCAAATGAGTTTATAAGCCAGACAATGCTCCCGGCGCAGTTTGTTGTTCGCCATTTCGCCCGATATTCGGTTGTTCTGTGTTGCTGCTGCAGTAATCTTCGAACCAGGTACTCCTGCCAGCTTCGACGATTTGCGACGGTATATGCATTCGAACGCCATTGTGAGCGAGAGACATTGACGCCTCGAAGAGTTCCGCGATGTGTATGGGAGCACTATGACGCCTTTGCTTCGAAGATTCTTCGCGTCCAGGCCGCGGCAACCAGAGGACAGCAAACGGATTACCGCAGATGCGGGTTCAAGTCCAGTCCGGGGCGCAATCACACGCCCACGTGCTGCCTGGAGTGCGGTTGAATCAGCTCAAGTTGGAGAAATCGGGGCACATTCCGGCACTAAAACTGCTCGCTACTTGCCAGTTTGCGGTCTCCTACCGCGCCTCAAGCCCAAGGGTGTATTCGTTCAAGTGAACTCCTTGGGAAAAGGCCTCTGTTCGTCAACGCCACCAATTTGCCGCACAGAAATGCCGCATCCGCATTGATGGTCGGAGATCTGGTCGTCGTTCGCATCGTCGTGTTCAGTAGCACAGACCCTGCTCTCCTTACTCCATCGAGCCGTCGAGCGGTGTTTCCTCCGCATGTCTGCACTACGTCTTTCGCGTTTGTGTGCCACAACGAAAGAGTATCAGGCTTAATGTGACCTCCGTGCAGATACCCTAGGATATTTCAGAGGAAGTTGAGATTTGAAACCGTGCGTGAGTGGGTGGGTGGTGTGCTCCTTGTCTTTGCCCACGAATGAGCAACTGCACTACATCGATGGCTGTCAAGGCCCGAGGGACTTATGCCCTATGCTCGCAGTCGAACTGGTTCCCAATGAAGAAAGTCTGTCAAAGTATGGCAGTCTTACGCTCTTGTGCTTACAGCGAAAGAGTATCTGGCCTATAATCCTCAGAGGAAGCTCGGCGCTGAAAATTAAAATGAAACCGCGGGTGGGCGTACTCTCTACCATCGCTTACCAAGACCCGAGGCTCGTAGACCCGAGGTTCGCAGTCGGGGTTGCTACACAATGATGAAAGCATGCTGCCGATATGCACAAGCTATACGGACGTCGCCCATATCGACCCGCAGTGAGAATCGAACTGGGCCGAGGCAACTCAGCGCTCCTAGCTCTGCGCACACGCACGCACCCCTTTGTAGTTGTCATGCCAACGTATGGCATTGCTGGTGCTACTAGACGAGGCACACAAAACACCAGAACTATCGTCTACTGGGTGGTGGTCCAGCACTCGTGCACTGAATGTGCGGTACACTCCGTGCGATTAGCGCGCGTGCATGCTTATGGTGAGCGAGGTCCATGGAAGGCGATAGGATTGCCTGGCGCCACAGCCACACGGGGTGAATTTGGTTTCCAATCTCGCACTTCAACTTGGCGAAACGCAGTCCGTCCAGTGCGGAGGATCTGGCTCGCATGGGTCTCACGATCCATTTTCTGGCACTTCGACTGGAATTCGATACGATATGGCCTCCCCGTCCGCAGGGGCCCTCGTGGCGTTCTGGCTCGATCCACGCAATGGCGCGCGGCAGCGACCAGTATCCCGTCCGGTCGTGCTCTTGCGATCCTGCGCGTCCTCACCCACCTTCGGCGGAAGTTATGCAAGTATAATGGCGACAGGCGCCCGCTTTCAAGGGGGAGGCACACGCGCCGTGCTCATATTATTAGATGGCGCATACGTGCAAGGAAATCCGGTGACGGTGCTGGACATGCGGCTTCGACCGGCTAGCAAGTTTCTATATGCTCGCTCGTTTCTACTGCGTGCCGGCACTCCATGCCTTTCCAGGCGATCGCGACGGGGGTCCATCCATACGCCAGCGGGCACCGGTCTTCGATGGGCTTCATCTCAGCTTCGAAAGGCGCGCCAACTATAATTTGCTGGTCGGCCCAATCCTGATCAACTCGACTTGTAAGGGTGAAGCCAACGGTGCTTCATTAAATTCCTCGACTACGACTGAACCACGGGCCCCAGTCCGGGCTGGGACGCGCACCAGAAAATTCCAATGCCAACGAGAGTGACGTTGGCGGTGCAATCGACAGCCTTGGCTGGATGTAGTGTGCTGCTCCATGCACACAAGACAGATGAGGCCTTCTTTCCAGAGTGCGAAACGGGTGAAGGTTTCGCCGCCGTTTCGCCTTCTCGAGGCGAAAACCGCCGAGTCCGGCCCTCGACCACGTGGGCGAGGTGGGCGTTGGTATCATTCCCTATGGGCTTCTTTCACTGGCGCTCTAGCCCCTTCTGCGGTAGTCACCCGAGCTGGAGCGCGCGCACAAACCGATCATTCTGCCTTTTTCTCCCTCTCGCCTTAGTCTTCTCAAGGGCTTGACCACACACGCCCAGCTGTCAATTGTCAATCGCGCGTTGCACGGCCCTCTCCAACTTGGACTCCGCCACGATGCCAGTCATCCACGAACGATACCGTGTCATCCGCGAGCTGAGCGAGACCCTCTACGGGTGGGTGTTCGCCTGCGAAGACCTACGGAGCGCCCCCGACACAGTCCCGTACTCCGCCACTGTGCCTGCAGTTGTCGTGAAGCAAGTGTCACTCGAGCGCGTCACAGACGTAATCGCCCAGCAGCCTGCACACGGACACCTCCCGGACGACCCGATTCATGAGCAGCAGGTGGCCGATCTCGTGCGCTGCGCCGGTGGGCACCCGAACCTCGTGGAGTACCACGAGGCCTTCATCGAGCAGAAAACCTTGTACCTCGTCATGGAGTACTGCGCGGACGGTGACCTGTACGACTACCTCAGCACGTGCAAGCACCGCAGACTATCGTACACGAGTGCACTGAGCGTGCTTTCACAGGTAGCTTCGGGCGTGGACTTCCTACACGAGTGCGGCATCGCGCATCGCGATATATCGTTGGAGAACATCATGCTGCACCGTGGTCGCTGTAAATTGGGGGACTTTGGCCTGGCCACGAGGGCTAACCGCGTGCGAGGCAAGCGCGTGGGCAAGCAGTACTACATGGCACCTGAGGTAGTCGCCGGCAGCACATGCGACCCCAAGGCTGCGGACGTCTGGTCTCTCGGAGTCGTGTTCTTCATTTTGATCACCGGCTCACCGATCGTGCCTATTGCGTCCACATCCGCCAAGGCTTTCCAAGCGATAAACGAAGCCGGCATCAGGGCGGTTCTCCAGGCATGGGGAGTAGCGGCTGTACTGCCGCAGACTGCGGTAGATCTACTTGCTGGGATGCTTACCATCAACCCGCAGAAGCGCCTGACGATGAAGCAGGTCTTGGCGCACGAAGCCCTGGCCGAGTGGCTGGATGGCGCGGTATGAGCACTGCAGCCCACTCCATGGCACCCCAACGAGTTACGATTCCCTTGCCTGCGATCGAAGGAGGCCAGGGCACACTCTGTACAATATGATCCCCGTGCATGTTCCTGTAGCGATAGCTAAAGCGCACAAACACCATGCCGGCCAGAGAAGAAGAAAAATATCATGAGTTTGCGGCTTGTGGTTGAAGATTGAAGATTGAAGGTGAAACAGGAGTCGTCCACAGGTTGGTGGCTGAGCGGTTCATAAAGTTAGCTTAGTGCACGCCTTGCTGGCTTCGTGTTTTGGCACAAGCGTGAGCTTCGGACCTCGGATACCTTCTTGTTTCGCATTCTGAGATGCATCTAGAGAGGTGTGTGAGTCGCCGGTCGCGGCAGTATCCAGTGCGCTCGACTCGAAGCTGTAACCAACACCAACCACTCCCATCCCTTATCGGTCTTCCTACTTACTGAGATCCCGTGCAGGCAGTTGGGGAGAGCGGTCAGGCCGCGCTTTCCCTAGAAGTAGGAGCAGTAGGGTCGTACTCACCGTTTGAGCAGCTGAACCCTATAAACGGGATCGTGTGAGAGATGCCCACATATAGCGTGAAGTTGGCCGGGGTTCGCGCATCCAGCTTGATGCCTGCCAAACAGCTCAAACCCCTTTCCTTTCCTTGGCTTCATGATGCCACTCCAAAGAAGAAGCTGGACCTGAGGCAGAAGCTGCGGTTCTGGACAAGGTACCAGCATTACGGAGTAGTAGGAGGCTTCGCGCAGGTTGGGATGTCTGGAGTGGCGCTCCGACATGGGCTCTGCGCTCGAAGTCTTCTGCAAGTTGCAGGCGACCAGCACAATTCTACAGCTGACTGAAGACTGGGCCCCCACGCAGTTGCGACGTTGCATGGCGCGTCAGCGCGAATGAAGCCAGGAGTTAGGACTTGGGAGTGCTCGGCTTTTAAATCGCAGGACGCCCATTTGCTGTGTGGCGGTGGTGCAGAGGGATACGGACGACGATGGGGCTCTGGAAAAAAAGAAGAAAATAAAACGGATAACGGCACGCCAGCTCGTGCGATAACGCGTTCTCGTGGGGCGGTGTAGCAGCGCTTGCTGCACTTCGGAGCCCCATTCACTTTTGAACGCGCTCGCTTTCGCGCAAACTGGTGCTCAGTGTGCGGCTCCTTCACTGCCGGCTCAATTTCAGCTCCCCTCGCCCTCGCCCTGTGAGAATGTGCCGCCTCCTCGCCATGATCGAGCCGCCCTCGACTC
Source organism: Halophytophthora batemanensis (assembly GCA_023338225.1). Classification (NCBI taxonomy): domain Eukaryota; phylum Oomycota; class Peronosporomycetes; order Peronosporales; family Peronosporaceae; genus Halophytophthora; species Halophytophthora batemanensis. The sequence goes on along the minus strand of JAADYK010000874.1, from coordinate 2,014 downwards.
TTTTTGGGGACCCGCAGTTGTCTCCGACGAGTCCGCGCATGCTCCTCGCGCCGGACTTGCAGCTGCCACTGTGCGCGGCGAATCCGAAGTTCCATACCTCAATCACCTCCAGACTACCAGCACAGGCTTCACCTGCAGTAGAGCCAGCGAAGACACGACTCCAGGTGCGTCCTCAGCGCGCGACGGCGCCAACCCAGAAGTTTGTGCGAACTGCTGGCGGGATCGAGTTTACCAACGAAATCTTCCGTCAAGAAGTGAAGGACAGGATTACACAGCTCATGGTCACGGCGGCGACAGAGTCGGCGACGGGCGGCGTGCTCAGTAATAATGCGCGGCTGGCGATGAAGGCGCTCAAGCACCGCAAGATTCTGCAGCGCAAAAGCCTCAACGACATGGGCGAAACGAGCAGACGGCGCATCTGCACGCAAGCCTAAAGCTCGTCGGACAGCCCGCACGGCGCTTCAACCCGCTGGCAGGCGGAGCCCCCACCTCCTTGTTCGGCATCGGGTCGTATCATCTTTCATCTCTCATTCACATCTATTCCAAGCAGAATACACACCTTGCATATTTGCATTTGCCTTCCGCTCATGCCAGCTGTCCTCTATTAGTCTTGGCGAGCATGCTCAGGCTTTAGCTGCGTCGAGCAGTTCTAGAAGTCCATAGATCCAGTGGCGGAGAATGCCCAGAGAAAGGCAACTCAGGGTCGTTGCGCCTACTCCGACCAGTCGCAGAGCGAGGGTATGTGCCACGACTGGCCATCATAGTGGAGGGTTTGCGTCTCGAGATTCACCTGTACTGTTCACAGGAGTATGAGTACTGATTTCGCCGGCTTGTTTCAGCTTGCCGTTAACGCCGTCAGTCGCTGCTGCCGAAAATTCGGGGTGTTCATCTCAAGAGAAGTCTGCTACGCCCCTCAACTTGAAGTTGTCTGCTTTATTGAAACGAATATTTTCTGCACTTCCATACGTCATACTACCCGACTGTCACTTCAACATCGCGGCAAAATGATCGTGGAGGCCAAAGCAATTTGCCCAGATGACAGAAACGTTTCTCAGAAGAAAGAGCTCGTCATTGACACCAGAACCTGCATTCCAACCTGCATGCCAACCTGCATGCCAGCCTGCATGCCAACCTGCAAGCTAGCTAACCTGCACGGGTATCCTTGTAACCCCACTGATAGGAAAGGACCCCAATAGAGACCGAGCAAGGAAACATTCGGCATGCAATTGCAGCAATCAAACCAAAGCTCAGTTGGCTGAGCACCTGCATTGAGTTCGATAGCGCGGGTACTAATACGCGCATTCAAGAGTGTACTACCGGCTAGGATGCACGGAACCAATTGAGGTCTCTGGTATCTCGCGTTCTCGTGGTCCCCACCCGAGGGGAGAACCGAAATGAACCTGTATTGCTGATGCCAAAGCACTCCACTTCAGGCACTGCGGGCGTGGTACATGCATGAACGAAGAAATTGCACGAATGCACTGATATTCAATGTGTTTATGGACATGACCGCAGTCGCTTCCCATTGTGGTGGGGCGCACGTGCTTGATGATCACCTCTGACCTCATCACGAGTGTGAGGCCGAACCCTTCCTACATCAGCTGGAACACGGAAGGAAACCCCACGACGGGAAATAAACGCTCACGACAAAATATAGTCAAGAGCCATCGCTGACGAAGTCGTGCTCGTTGTCTCCGCTTCACGAACATCGTTGCCTGTCAGCGGTGACGACATCGTCACCTGCGGTGCACATTCCTCAGACTCCGTCGGGACGTCGTCTAATATCTCCACGACCACCGGTCTCTCCACGTCGACCTCAGACTCGGGCTCGTCGCCCAATCTGTGCTCCTTGATCAACGCGCGACCCAGCATTCGCTCGCACTCACGCACGTCGCCCAGAACCTCCAGCAGCGCAGAAACAAAGTCGGGCACCACCTCATAACGCTCCAGCTTTCCCCGAGCGTTGAAGTGCATGTACGCCTTGTAGTGCACATGGAGCTGCCGACCGATGAGC
>JAADYK010000873.1:0-13301 GCA_023338225.1 Halophytophthora batemanensis | reverse complement strand
CGCATTCAAGGACATGATGGACGTGATTCACGTGGACGAGAAGTGGTTCTACTTGACTCAGATCAAGAAGAAATTCTACCTATTGGCGGATGAGCCAACACCGGATCGCGCGCTCAAGAGCAAGCGCAACATTACGAAGGTCATGATGCTCGCTGTAGTGGCACGACCAAGATTGAATGAGGAAACGGGGCAGCAATTTCAAGGAAAGCTGGGGATCTGGCCCTTTGTCGAGCGTTCTCCCGCCAAGCGAAGCAGCCATAACCGCCCGGCGGGCACGCTAGTGACCAAGAGCGTCTCTGTCAATACCGCGAGCTACAGGCGGGTGCTGATGGACAAGGTGCTGCCCATGATCACGGCGAGGTGGCCTAAGCATGGTCACGGGATGAGGCTAGTCATACAACAGGACAATGCCTCTCCCCATATTGCGAATGACGACCAAGAATTCCAGGCTGCTGTCCAGCAGAGAGGTCTGGATGGAGGGCGACGCTTTCAACCACCTAACAGTCCAGATCTCAACGTGCTGGACCTAGGTGTCTTCAACGCTATCCAGGCCCGCCAGCAGTGTAAGGGGGCGAGGACCTTGGATGAGCTGCTGGAGGCTACCATCGATGCCTTCTGGGAGCTTCCACCAGCAACCATCGATCATGCTTTTCTTTCACTACAGGGTGCCATGGATTCGTGCATCGGGGCTGGTGGAAGCAACAGCTATCGCCTTCGTCATATTGGTAAGGCTCGGCTCACTCGGGAGGGACGACTTCCCTTGAGCACAAGCTGCTCAGAGGCAACGATAGGTCGATTAGGTACGTTTTATAACAGCAGCTGAGTTTGGTATAGATAAACCAAATATAACTACCTGACATGTGATTTGGGACAAGCCAAAACCTTGAACTGACAGCAGATATGGGACGGAGTAGTATTGTCTGGGCGCCCTGTCCAATATGTTGTTTCACCCCACAGTAGACTTCCAGTCTACATATATGTTGTCGTACATGTTCAGACCATTTTTGAAGTTAGAAAAATATTTGGCGTGTATGTCGACTTAGACCAAACCAAAATCTAGAACATCGGCTCTGGAGCAAAGTAGGATGGCACAACATGCAAACATTCACATACAACGCATAGCAACCACACGTATGTCAGTGCAAGGCATACACACAAAGTCGCATACGTACCGGAGGCAGTAAACTGACTCAGCGTCGCAAGTCAGGAACAGCTTGGTGCCCCCATTTGTGGGGCTTATCTTTCATGTAGACGTGCGTTCCAATGTATGGTGAGCTCGATGGCAGTATGCCCTCGTCGAATGAGAACACTCTAGGACACGTATACCCCTTCCTAAATGTTCGCTGCAAACACGACACCACTGGACGGATCTTCCTAGCGCGATCATGTTTGGCCTCCGGATTCTCGTTGTCGGAAAAGTGCAGAGAGCTCAGAATTTCGTCAAAGTGGTTGCGGCATATGTGAGCCCCAAATTTGCCGGCAGAAACAGCACCACGTGTGCACTGTTCACCCAGTGGTGACAAATTCGACGCTTGTGTGGACAGAGCATCCGCGCCACCATCAATTCCAGCGCGACTAAGATCTCGTGTGGCTTGATTCGAGCCATTTCTCGCAACTCTGCGTGGATCTCCTTCCTCGTTTGGACAAACACCGCTGGGTCGTTGCGTTTCCGCGCCTTCTGCCGTTTCTGAATCTTCACCGCCTTCTCAGGGACGTTTTGGCCATAGTAGCGATTGCTTTCAAGTGCCACTTGTCGACAGAATGACTGCGGAATCAATAAGAAAAACTGTGCAAGAGGTGAGTCTGCTCGAGACGCCACAACACCAGTGGGTCCCGAACTGCCACTGTACAGACCTGGATACTCAAATGCACCTGCAGCATCCTACGGCACGTCTAGATTCACAGTATACATACATGCTTGTATACCATCACTACAAATACGTACCATTTATCCAGCCGGTTGTCTTCATCATGAGTACACCAAGCTGGTCTTGACTCATAATGTACAATTCATCATCCCGATTCAGCTCCTCGTCCGTCCGACTCCGATTCAGATTCCTCTGTCATCGCTTTGGCAATCCTTTCGGCATTGAAGAAGTCGTCATCCGACGAATCACTCTCAACGTTTGAGTCCAAAAAGCTGAATCCATTATCATCGTTGCCACTCACATCTCCACCCGCACTTGTATCTTCCATCTCTCGCGCCTTCTCCGACCCTTTCTCCTCCTTGTCCACCGTAGCCATCGTAGTTGCTGCAGTATCCTCGGTCGAATTGACTTCGTCGTCTGACCTGAACATGAGCCGAAGTCACACGCGCGATTGGTCATTTCCCCCAGCTTGAGCACTTTCTGCGGACGGAGACGGTTCTGGAAGCCGGGGCGCGGCAGACTGGTGAGGCAGGGACGTGGTTATCTCGCGCATATCACTCGGTGGCAGCACGGCCTTGTCGTTGCTCAGACAAAGCTCGATGCGGTGATGCTCAACTGCTGCACAGTGATCCCGCAGTACATTTGCCCGAGATTTACCCGTCGGCGAGCGTGACGCATGCTTGTTGGTGACACTGTTGTGCTGACTCGAGCGGGGTGCCTTTCCAGTTCTCTCAGTTATTGTGGTCGTCAGGGTCGCAGTGATCGCCGCAGACCTGGATAGTGACCATGACCTGACCGACCGGTCACCAGGGAACGCTCCGCTCTGTCCCGCTGCTCTCGTAGCTTCTTGCTCGGCGAGACGCTGTCGATCTATGATACTACAGCGACCAGTGCACACGCTGCGAAGCACTCCTTACTTACGACACAAGTACATGCTGACTCAGGTACATACTTTCTGAGCGCCCGCTTTCTGGCGCGCGTCACCCGCCCATTGCTTGTAACTACAATGTTTGCGCACCTTTTCCGGTTCATCCTCCGCTTCTCGTCTAAATCTTGAATGGCTTAGAATTTGGCCAACTGGGAGCTGAAGGCCACGGATTTTTGTGTGGAATAGGACGGGAAAGTAAGTAGGATTTGCAACGAAATGACATGCTTGGCATGAAAATCATGAGTCCAACGGGAGCATAACATATACGCGGAGCCTACTTATACCACACAATCTCCCAATCCCCTATCATCCCCTAATCAGCGTGCATTCTGCCGCCAAAAATCACTTTCGCGGAAATCGAAACATTTAGGATTTTGTATGGGAATCACTTCCTTCGAGCCATTTCCAAATATAATATGAAAATATACATACCAGATATGTATGGGGTCAATTTCCATATACATATCCGATACGTATCGAGGAATGGAGGTTAAAAGAGTATCGGATCGATCTGGGGAGTTTCTCTCCCGCATGAGCTTTGCCTAGGTTGGATTGCATTAAACAGCTCGAGATTTAACACGTTCAGATATGGGCTGTTTGCTGACTGGTATGTCAGCGTGATCTTCCTTCTTGCCGCTGTCACTGACTGCCGGAATTTGCTGTCGTCTGCCGAGATGTGAGCAGGCGCATTGTCCTGTTGAATGGCAATGGGGCCTTGGCCAGACCACCACTCTCCGATCACAGGCAGCAACTTGTTGAGCAGCATGAGCCGGTACCTGTCCTTGCTGACCGAGACCTCTTTTGTTTCTGGCGTTCCTATCGGGCGACGTTTCGACTTGTGGACAGCTAACACTGTCTCAACAAATACCCAGACCCCGACCTTGCCGTTAAAAAAGTGCGGCCAGTGGTCGTGCAGTGGCGCGGCTGGGCGACAGCAGCTAGCACCATCACGCGCGTTATGTAGCGCTTGTTTCGGACCCTCCGAATGGGTCCAGCTCGTTGTTCAGCATTACGAAGTGTCGAGTTGGCTGCGTCACGAAGAGTATCTTCTCGTCGACATGGATGGTGCGGAACATCTCGGAGAAAAGCATGGTGGCGGCCACGTGCGATATGCAGAATCTCAGCCTTGCGGCCTTGTTCTCCTCGGTTAGCCGCAACTTCACCTGGTTGGTGTGTATGCGGAGGGAGTCCCGTTTCACCTCGCGGAAGAGCGTGGATGCCGACATCCCACACGCCACCACTGCCGAACGATACGTGGAGCGTGCTGCAAATTCAATAGTACACGGTCGCTTGATAGCGGCCAAGTGGTCCTGTCAGCACCGCCTTGATCGTGTCTTGTGCGACATGACAGATTATATGCCGTTTCTGGTAGCTTCATTCTTTGCTCTGCTCCACATCTTACCAACAGCTCTTGGGCGAAGGCCGAGCGCTTTTGTCGTCGCTGCGAGAGTGCCTCGCTGGAGCCAACCGTTGCCTGAATGTGCTAAGAACTCCGCGATGACTCGTTGCCTCTCTTCTTTCGCCAGGTTCTTCGTGCGGGACTTCGGCGTGGTGCTCGTGGTGGGCTGATGCGGGCGAGGCGACCTCGTTTATGGCGTCCTCTCTCCGAAGGCCCAGTCGACCGCTACGCACTACTCGATCCATCCTTGCGGCGGCATAAATTGGAGTCTGAGTGAAGTGGGCACACCAAAATACGCACGAGGCTTGTGTTCGTTTACACCTATCAAGCATAGCTTGTTTGTGGTAATTTTCACCAATACCGATTCAGTATTTCACGCTTTGAACTCTTTTTCTGAAACGGAGTAGTCCCAAACATCGAAAGGTCAGCTTTGGCTCACATTTTTGGGTACTTCCAAGTGGATCCAGAGCCCCTGAGCATGACTATTGGAAAGACCAGCGCCTTTAGAACCCAAACACCAAATAATTGTTTTTGGCGATATTTTTTCTCGAGGCATCTCGCGCTGACGCCCACAACTTTTCTCCCAAATCACTTTTTGGGAATCTGAACACGTCAAAAGGTAGTCAAAGGGGCCCACTGCCACGCGTTTGGTTCTAAGGTTACATAGATACCGATACTTGTGTTTGGGGGGGAGGGGGTCACATATGCCTTATAGCCTTCAGATAGACCTGGTAGTCGGCATTTTATTGCCCTTTCGCCGAGGTTGTTGCTCGTGCGCTTTGAGTGTGGATATGAGGGTAGTTTATAGTTCCTCAAATATGAAGAGGAAGCCCGTTGGACGGCTTTCCACACAGGGCACCATCCGGACCTTTCTTATTGAGTCTTGCCATTGGTGGTCTGTTATGGATCTTTGTGACATAAATATGGTTTCCGTCCACCATTTCGCAGCCATTTGCGCGTATAGGAGTGCACATATCACCCCTGCCATTATTGTTGGGTGCGATCTCTCGGCACCTCCATTTCCTTCCTGGGATTCTACACTTGACTTGTGGAAGACAGTTTTCTTTTTCTTGCACAGTTTGGTCACCTGGTCATTGAAAAATTCAGTTCCGTCATCAGTCCGTATGTATTTTACTTTGTAAGAAAATTGTACCCTCAAGCTGAGTTAGTAAGTTCTTTATTTTCCCTGGTACTTCCTTTAGGGACTTTAGGATATAGTATCATTTGAACTTGTGGCGTCACCAACTACATCAAATGCGTGCTTATGCTCGAAGAATTTATATAGCCCGTTGACCAAGAACTTCTCAAGCGAGTTCATATGGAGGGTATGAAAGGTATGGGATGGGTGTGAGCCCACCAAGTTCATATATGACATCCTTCTATCTTTCATGACCTGGCAGGTCTTACAGAAAAATTGCACTCGGTTCAGTTCAAATAATGGTGGCGGCGACATTTTCTTCAAGGACATGTTTGAGAGTGTCCATATTAGCTTTTGCTTTTCAACATGTCCAAGGCGGAGGTGCATTCTTTCATGATATTCTCTAGGGTAATCCTTCTTTCGATTGAGTTGACTACCATATTTTGTGATTTCACTATCTGAAAGCCGGGAAGATTGTACACTTCTCCAATAGAGACTGCTGCAACTAGCAGTATATTATCTTTTCCAAGGAAATATAAGAATTCACCGGGTTTAGACGGAGTAAATCAAAAGCATTGTGTTGCTAGATAATAGACACTTAGCAGGTGAGTCCCACAGTTCCTATCACAAGCCACAAACTTCAACGCGAGAGCCCTTTTCATTTTGTTTGGACCAATGATTCCAAGTTGTATTACACCCATTAGTGTATTGTGAGATTTTGCACCGTTACCATACACAAACTGCTGGCTATAACTTTTATCTAAGCTCCGGAACCACATCTTGTCTCTTGTTATGGCGCAACCAGCTCCAGTGTCTACAACAAACATGTCAGAGGTTAGTTTGTGACTCTTCAACTCATTGAGATCGCGGGAGCTTACTGCAACTTCAATCACTTCCATATCCGAGGTTGGATATGCGGAGTCGCTCATCGTCATATCGCCTTCATCTTCGAACAGCAGGCCCTCGACGCTATCGATGTCATCCAGTCACCGCTGCCGATGCTCTTCTCTAGTGCGGTTTTGTCTTCCACCACCACCTTCACGGATCTCCTCGATTTCTTCGCCTTGACCGTGTTGATCTCAGTTGTCTTGGGGTGCTTTGCCTTCTTTCTACCTGGCGGAGTTTTGATGCCCGTCCGGAAGAGGGCCCTCCCGCCCGAGTCGGATCGCGGTCCGCTGCCTTGACTGGACATGTACTCTTAAAGTGTCCTTCCTTGAAACAATGAAGCACTGCTCATCGATATCCTCTACACCCCGGGCCTTGCGCTTCTTGGTCACTTGAAACTTAGTCACGTTGGTCGGCACCGATTTTTTCTTTTCCATTAGCAACACTACCTCTCATTTGGACTTGTTGCCGAAGTCCCATCTCCACTTGGACTTCCGTGGAGGTGTCGGCTGTCACCATAATAAAGCTGGCCCAGAACTCACTCAGTAACTACCCCAACACTTCGACACATAACCATGACTCTGAGACCATATCGTGACCGGCGAGCGCCTTTGTCTTCCGGTTGATGTCATTCCTTAACTTCTTGAACCGGGCGAAGAGTGTCCCGGGATCCTTCCAGTTGGACTTCACCACTTTAGACCAGTGCGCCGTGAGCTCCAGAATCCCGGTTATGTCGACTGGCCCGTAAGCCTGTTCGAGAAGACACCACACTTCACATGGGTCCATCCTGGAGACACTCTCAGGTAGCGTGGACAGGAATGCGTTGGGCAGCGCTTGGTTCAGCAGGTTTTGCATCGCTATCTTTGCCCTTGCCCAGTGCACATGTGCCCAGCGTAGTTCCCTTGCCTCATCCTTCGTGCGTTCAATGGAGACGCGCTTGCCGGGTTCTTCTGGCGACCCATCCAGGAATTATCCATGAATTCAGCCAGCGCCACCGTCACAGCCGGCTGGTCCTTCTCAAGAAGCTTTCGCTAATATTCTTGATCTATTTGGCGGACGTGAATCAGGGCCTTGTCACGTCACATGGCGAACTCGTGCTTCTTGCCACTGAAACATTGAAAGCCGATCGTGGATATCATGAAAGCCGTGTCTTCTTGGTTCATTGTCTGGCTTAGTTGGTGCTTGGTCGCGGGTACTTGAAATGTTGCTCCACGCCAGCTGTGTGGTAAGCCGTCAGTTTACAAGTGAGTCTGGTGCCCCAGCATCTGGCCGGGAGCACCTTACCTTGCGTTACATCCTTCAGCTGTTTGGCATAGCTTATAACCAATGATCCGCTCTTTTTACTCAATTAACTAACTATTAACTTAACGTATTACTTCCATCCAATCACATTCCAAGGATAAGCCTCGTCATAACATGGTCCGTGACGGAAACATCCGTGTTTGTTACGACTACTTGAAAAGATCAAGATCTTCTCTTTGGATGCAAGCGTGAAGAATCACATCCAGGCTAAACTGCTCAGGTAGTCGTCCAAGCTGTCGAGCATCCACTACACGCTGAAGCATTTTCCAGGTGAGGAGAACCTATGGGCCGATATAACATTGCACTGACGCCCTGATCATGCTGGACAAAAGTCCAACCCACACTCACCCGGTGTAATGCGCGAACCCAGAGTGCTGCGTCAGCGGCACCTGGGTTCCAGCGTGGCATCTGTTTGGCTCGGGCTGTGGTTCACAGCGCCCCCTTGATTGGTACAAGAAGTACGGACTTCCTCGCTTATTGAGAGTTCGACCAGGGAACGCAGTTCAAAAACCATCTGATGGAATCCCTACGTGAACGTTTGAGAGATGAATATCAGCTGGTGCTGATGTATATACCGTGGGTGAATAGCCCCATTGAACACCTCAACAGAGACATGCTGCAAGGTGTCCGAGGGATGATGATTGAAATATAGCTCAACACTCACAACTGGACCACGTTGCTGCCTTTGATAGAGAGAATATGAACCATACTCTCGTTAGAGCACTCGGCGGTCATACTCCAGTCGAGTTTTTCATAGGTCTTGAACGAGCGTCGGCGTTGGATGCTGTCATGGTTTCTGGTGATGGGGGCTCGGGGTCCACCATCGCTCAGTGTGACACTGCAAAGCACAAACATCTGCTGTAGCGGAAATATTTAACCACGTAGTTATTACTTCAGCCGTTGAGGAATAACGAACCTTTGGTGTTGGTGCTAACGGATTGGAATCCCAGCGGAATGTGAATGGCTACAAGCCATCCCATGTTGGGAGGGCGGCTCGTATCCATTCAGATATATTTCATCAGCGGCAAACTATCGTCCATAGTGTAACCATATATTTAGGTTCAGAAGAGGCCCGCTGGTCGTAACACAAATTCAGTGTCTGTTTCAAAGAGCTCCGTCTATGGATCCTGGATCCGGTTTGTTGGAGGTTTACCTCGCTTGCTCTATAGAGCACACACGCGTCGGTCACAGACTCCGTGTGGTGTGCATATTTCCACGACACCTTTGGTTCTGTGGTCCAGACCCCGAAAGATGGAACGATTACGGATGGCGTGTCACGACCCGATAGTAGGTCGATGAGACGACGAGTGGATCTTGGTTGCTGTGGTGTTACTGTAAGTGGTGAAACCTCAGATATGGTCTCAGATATGGTCATCTGTTGGTGCCTCGGGGTCTTCAGCCTTCCTCCGAGACATCCTCTAAAATTTTGCGTATGTGTATACACAGGAGTCGTGAAACTCCATTGCACAACTTCTTTCACGAATGTAGATGGACTCGTGCAGCAGCATAATGCCAACAGGTCGCTGCAACACCTTTTATCCCGTTGAGCCCGAGATCGGTCTTCAGCAACCCGTTTTATACCAGTAAGCCGGTAAAACTCTGTGATGGCCCCCTTTGCATTTTCGGTGGTGTCTTTAGGTCTGTATGTTGGGGGAAGGGATCTTGGAATTTAATTTTGTCATGTTGGCATATTCCCATTTAGACAAAATTGTTATGAGTAATAGCCTTTTTCAGTGATTAATACCAACATTTCCGTGAAATATCACGTTTACTCCCCAATCGTTATACGATGTGGGCGCAGTTGTGTCTGCATCAGTGGTTACGACGTCATTGGGAGGTGTAATAGAAGTTACGGTTGTTGTACCAAGTTTGGGTTGAATTACTGGCCATCTCCACACTGCGGGTAATGTATGCACTACTTTGCTTTTTGCCTGTAAAAGGAAGGGCGGCGTGCAATCCCGCGACGGCGATAAAAGCTCGCTTAATGATGACAGAATACTCTATGCCAGCCACGTTAGCCGTGAGGCTTTGGTCACGATGTCATGGTCTGCCTCAAATTAGGAAACCGAGTAATGAAGATGCGATAGGGGTCTAGTGGCGATCGAAAACAACGCCAGAGGGTACTCCAAACTTGACACCGACGTTTCTTGTTCCTTGTTCTTACTTGCTACACTTGAACCAGATTCACGACTGAGTAAATTTTGCGAGTTTTTTTGGCACTGCGAGAAGCGCAGACGCCCGTCTTGTGAGTAAAAGGAGGTGAAGGGGCGAGAAGTGAGGCCAGAACTAGGGAAGCTCGAAGAGGCGAGTTGCACCTGTAGAGGGGTGGTCTGACCACACCTGGTTGTCGTGCGACTCGAAGGGTCCGCCTGTGATCATCACCCCGAGGTGAGAGCATCAAGTCCGACCTACCTACCGGTTGATTTCATGCCTTTCTGAAATGACTTCCTTCGTCACTTTACAGCGCCAGGTACTCGAAAGCATAATCGAAGACCCGAGGATAACCGTGAGGATAACTGTAACAGGGTTACACGGCAGAGTAAACAGTTACTCTGCATGGTACACATTGGGCTTGTACCCAATGTGAGGTACCCGAACGGGTACCTAGTTTTCGGTACCTGGTACGGTACACGGTGGATTTGTGTGGTACACAAATTCGGGGCTAGCTCCAATAATTCGAGCTGGATTTAAATTCGTATTTAAATCCAGGCGCTTAGCGCTCCTATGGGCAGAAAGAGGCACCTTTCTACCAATCAGAAGCCTGCATTTGACCAAACCCGCAGGGGCCATCCATCGGACCCCTGCCCAAACAGATATCAATTTTAGGAGGTCGAACTAGCCAGATCGCATTCAATTCAGTTTTCCTTTTACCGAGAACCCGGTAGATCGCTTCCCCCTTTTCCCTGCAAAGTCTGAGGCGACCTCAAACTTTAGCACGCTTCCTCTACACGCGCACACGTGTGCGTCGCAGGAACAGACTTGTCACCAAGCCTGTTTCACCCTTCGGTCGGTAAGATGACTCAAAGGTGTTGCGGTTTCATGTGTTATGAACGGGTAAAATCGATTATAATACTTGTTACACAGTTTACCAGGCCTCCTTAATAGTGGGAATCCCCACATTCCCACTGTTAGTCTCATGGTGGGAGAATTTTCAAAATAAAGTGGGATTTGGGGCATACAAGCTGCTAGTCAAACGCATCTAGCTAGCACTATCCCATCTTGCTCAATTGCTGCAGCGCTTTGTAGTGCTTCGCATGTAACACACTTTCCAGTAATAGATCAGTGAGACTCTGTTGGTTGTTGTTCTTCTCCCATCCGATCACAGAGAAATCACTTTTCACAGTCGCAGTGTTTGGGAAAGCTGTCGCAAGATCGCCACAGAATTACTGGAGGCTGGGGGACCGATGCTCTAAAGAAGCCCAACCGATATCAAATGTCGTTTTCGAGTTGTTGGCAGCGTCAATTGACTTGCGTACGTCTAAATCGTTTCGGTATAGTCGCCGAAGTTTGTTGAACTCTTGGCCAATTGCGTGAATAGCGACCTCGTCGGGGTGAATCAGAAGGCGTTTTCCGTGCCTTGCCATCAGCGCGTTGAACGCTTGCATTTTGATATGAACAAGGTGGCTTGGTAGTACTGGCAGGTCAATGCTAGTAGGAAAACTGTTGAGTCTCGCATAGAGACAATGGACCGAATATCACACCCAGTAGAGAGAAACATGACTGCAACAGCAGCGAGAAGCTGAGTCTTCTCATGCTGTGAAAGCGCCGCCAAAGCCCCCTCGATTCCTGTGTCCAGTTTCACTAGAAAAGACTGCGACGAGGAATGCCGCATCACAAGACCGTCTTGCTCCTCAAGTTCCAGGAGTTCTTCTTCTAATAGCTGTACCCAGAAGTCATTGCCAACTGGTCCTTCCATACCTCCAAGCTGGATGTAGGTATTTGCAAGATTTATAGATCGTTTTGCTGTTGCACGAGAATGGTAACGAGGCCTTGTAGTTTCGTAAATACAGAGCTCACTTCTAGAGCAAGGGTGTTAACAACAAAGAGAAATATCCACCACATTGCCCCGGTGCTGAATGGTGCGGCGAGGTTCGATCTCTGTAGTGTTCTTGAATTGTAACGATATACTTCGAGAGCCATGTTGTGCTGTTGTCCATTGATAGCCATCGTGTGCTAGATACTTCTGGGTAGGTTGATTTCATTTAGATAATCCGGCGGTTGCTGTCGTCTGAGGTGCCCGATAACAGCAGCCAACGTAGGCAAGAATATTCCGTTCATCGCAGCATTGTAAAGTTGCTGCACGACAAGGTCGGGTTGATGAAGCCCGCACCAAATCCTGACCACCATTTTTGTTGTTGCGCAATGCGCAGACGTCATGCAATATAATTAAGCATGTCATTAAATGGGATGGGTTCAGTGAGGAGAAGGCTCCATGGAGAAAGGTTGAGACAGAGAGGAGGGACCGTCAACGACAGACACTGAGAACCCCATCAAAGAGACGCTGCAAGATGACTCCAACCCACATTGTGTTCGAGACACAAGGCGCAAGTTCTTGACCACGTTCGACTCCACACAAATCTTCACACAAGAATACAAAGGAGGAAAACTTCCGGTGGATTGCAATAGATTTCTAAGCGATAGGGATTCTATTCCGTGTCGTAGAGGACCCGTTTCTCGTGCCATCTTCGACTACGAGCTCCCTTCGCACTGTCAGCTCATTGAACGACTTCTGGACTCTATCTTCACGAAAGAGCAAGATCGTGTCAAACAAACCCTCCGTGATGCATCGCACCTTGCAGTGGTTACGGATGGCTGGTTAAGCGTTAATTGTGATCAAATCTTCAACACCATGTTGGCCGAGCCTAATATGCCTAACATGAGATCGGTGTTCTGGAGTTCATTTCCTACACAAGATGCATCAAATGCATCGGAGTACATTACAGACCACATCAACAATGCAACTGCTGGAATTGAGGATGAAATTGAAACCGACGCAGTAACTGGTGTTGTTACCGACAACGCGCAAATATGCAGGGAGCGTGGAAACTGCCTGCGCAACAGCGACCTGATGATCTCTGCAGTGGGTGTGTCATACATGGCCGCAATATACTTATGAAAGATGTGTGCGAGGTTGAAAGTCTCATCGCCACCCTCGGTCATTCGATTAAGCTGTCACAGTTTGTGCATTCCTGTGATGCACTCTGGTCGAGATTTCGCGAGCTTTAAAAGTGTAGCAAAGCGAGTTCCGGACGTGACTTAGACACCACAGCAGTTCATGTAATAGGCCTCAGACGTCCATTGCATGATGTAAATCTGCTCATAGATTTGGTGGCTCCAGCCACTTGTGTCACAACGCTACAGTGTCGTAAACATTCAGAACTGTTTGTTTGCCTGTCAGTATCGCCCGTAATCAGGGATTACGATTTCAGAGGTGTCTGCACATATTTGTACATGATGATGGTTTCTTAGCCAGAAACTGTCTTGGTGACGAGGACGACGTGCCACTATGGATTGGTGAGAACATCTCAGCCAATCACACTTATGTTTCAGAGAAGATTCTTCGATCTTGGAGATTCTCGAGAAACCTTGAAGTTCAAGATTCAAGCTGCTTTCAAGTAGTCCTTGCATAGGATCCAGGAACTGTGGTGTAGAGAATCCCGGCCGGTCTGGAAAACCGAGGGAGAGAATTCCCGGGAGTGACAAGAAGGGAGTCGCCAGCTCCCGCTGGAAACAAGTCCAAGATGGCGACGGCGTCGGGGGTACCCACAATACGGTACCAGT
>JAADYK010000872.1:0-13307 GCA_023338225.1 Halophytophthora batemanensis | reverse complement strand
TCGAAGATGCTGCAGGTACGCGAACTGAAGATCCAGGCTGGCAATTCAGGTGAAATCTTCGCGCAGGTTTTGAAGCGGTGACGAAAATGTCGAATCGTCGCGTGACAAACCGAGTACATCGTAACAAGTGTAGCAGCCACGAGATGATTCCAGGAGAGGGTCATCTCCAGATGATTGGAAATAGGCTCTGGTTCACGTTCATTCTCCATCAAACGAAGCCAAGGAGGGCGATGGTGAAAGTTGGGTATTTCTTACCACCAAGCGTTTCAGTCGTTACTGTGAATGGAGCGAACAACGCCAGAAGATACCGAATTGCCAGCCAATACTCGATTGGGAGAGGCTTCATGACGACATCACCAATCTCCCTCTTGCCCGCGGTAGTATTCAAGTACTCAAAGAAGTAGTTCAGAGCCGGTCGGATATCGACGAGACACTGGAGCACGCCACGACAGCTTGCTCACGCGCAACTAACAACCGCAGAGTGGACATCTTTGAGCACCCGGACTCCAGGAGCCCGAGGGAGCAGGTGTTCGTTCTTCAGGTAGATGTTGTGCGCCGCGTCCACGTCGCGGTCGAGCGTCAGGCTGCAGTGCGAGCATGAGAATACCTTCTCGCAGGTGATACTGCGGTTGGTTCTCGCGCATCATGAGCATGTCTTCGTCGTGTTGTGCTCTTCGCTCTGGAGCCCGGACTTATCCTTGATCCACCTAGAACGAGCGGAGGACTCATGATCTTGAGCGGCCGGGATCCCAATCTCCCTTGCACGCTGGTCAACCGACCGCTCCCACCACAGCGACCAGTCTCCCGTAGAGAGAAGAGCTTGGGGGTTAACGAGGAGGTGGAGCGGGGAAGCCTTCTCCGCTGACACTCGTCCATGACTGTGCTGCACTTGTCATAGGAAATTACGCTTGAGTGCCGAAGGCCGTTGGACGGCACACTCCAACGGCAGGATAGAAGCGTCGCCGAAGTCGCCGCTTCGGCATCGCATACGGGGGTTTCACAGCAGCCCTGGACTGAGTAGCCCAGGCCCACCGCATAACTAGCTAGAGTGAGCACTGGCTGCTACCGCCGCAACAAGCTCTTGAGGAATGATCCTTTCCGTTTTATTCTATCAGCCAGAACCCGGGAAATACCACAGAGGGCGATTTTCAAAGAAGTAGTGGCACCTCGTGGGAAGTCTGGTACCCAAGCGGTCGTGAGGAAGTCTGTCGTATCACATATGATGTTTACTGGGTTGAACACAGCGAGTCCAGCTGGTTCGCAGGTTGCAGTCTTAGTGCCGCGTGTCGATGGCTGGCAGCCATTGGCTGCATATCTAGTGACAGAAAGCGGATCGCTCCATGACGTCAGAGATTCCACCCATTTGGCGGCGAATCACATCTCTCACTTAGGTGGCGTCATCGTTCCACCCAGCTGCAGAGCACATCGTGCCAACCCTCCAGGCTTCTGCGAGAACACTGCTTCCCGCAGACTGCAACCTGGTTCAGCAGGCTTCGGGGCCAGCAAGACGTGTGGGTGGCCCCGGCCTCCCTACCCTTCGGGCCGCCACTTCACCGGCGATACGCCCATGTCCTGCTCCCAGCTCGAGACGCTTTGCTGAGCACCAGCGCCGCCTTGCTTTCCTGCCAGCATGCTCCAGCGGCGCACCGCTGCATGGAGTCCTGCTCGCGCGACAGAGCCCTCGGGTGCCTTGGGTCCGCGACCACCACAGCTTTGGCACGTGGCAAACAAGTCGCGCTGTTGCAGTTGACCTGCATGATATGCTGCAGTCCTCGTCAAAATACACACCCAGTCAGTTGAAGCTACGCCCCATTTTCAAGAGTCGCGTCGCAGCAGCGTCACGCCCTGTATTCTTTCGCATCAACATGTAAAGGTTGTCTGACATCGCCAACTAGGGCGAAGATGACAAGGAAGTCCACTCACGAGCCAATGGCTCGTTGCGTCTTGCAGCGAAGAGATCCACTCGCCGCCTTGTCCACTGCCTCCGTCCCGTCAACGACTCCTCGTTGCTAAATCGACGACAACCAAATGCAATGATATGCAGATCCGCCACCCTGGCCGGCTCCCACTTGTCGCCAACCCCAGCACGTTCCGTCGTGCTCCACCTCACTTCGTCCCGCTTCGTTCCCATTCGTGCTCGCTCACTCAGTTCGTAAGACTTCCATGAGCGCGTGTCCACTTGGAGTGTCCAATATAACGAACTACTAGCAGATACAGCATTCGCCTGGAGGCTGCACTACGTGGTCATATAGGTTTGCAATTGCTAGTCACCTCGCCCAGCCGTGCACTGTCCATGGGCCTCTTCTGGCACGCTGCGTCTAGTAGTGAAGAGATCCACTCGCCACCTTCCACTGCCTTCTTCCCGTCAACAATATCTCGTCCTACACTCGACAATATCCATGACGAAATGATATTCAGATCCATGCTCCGACCTGGTCGAACCATACTTCTCACCAAACGCAATAAGACGCGTCGTGCTCCACTCCAGTCCACGTCGTCTCACTTCGTGCTCGCTCGTTCAGCCCAGAAAACTCCATAAACGCGTGTCCACTTGCACCATTCAATGTAACGAATCACTAGCAGATGTTGCACTCCCCCGACGATCGCGCTGCCTGGTCGCGTAGTTTTGTCATCATAGCAGTTACCTCATCCAGGCGTGCTCTGCCCTCGGGTTTCTTCTGGCACATGCGCTGCACCAAATCCGACACATGGGTATCAAGACCGTTTATGTTGTCCAACGGCTCGAAGCCAACGTCGCCCACTCTCGGCTGCGATGGTAACTGGGACTCTGATTGCGACAGCGCCCCGGAGACACTGTTGCGATGCCTCTTCGATGGCCATGTTTGCAGCGCACCCAGCACACAAAGCCCGAGTGAGTATACGTCCGACTTGAAGGTGGGGCGACCGAACTTTCCTCGGCACTCCGGTGCACGCCAGCCCATCTCGTTGAACTTCTTGTCCTGCTCCGCTTGGTTCTGGAGCGTCAGCATGCCGATCCCAAAGTCAGACAGCTTCACATGATGGTCCCCCGTGACGAGGATGTTGTCGCACTTGAGGTTGCCGTGCACCAGTTTCTTGTCTTCGTGCAGGAACCGCAGGCCTTCAGCAGCCTCGACGAACAGACTCCACAGCGCGTGCTGGAAGTTCTGGAAACCAAACTTGGCTCTGAGGAACTTGGGTGAGCCGTGAGATCTCGGCACGAAATGCGTCAAGAACTGAGTTATCGGGCCTTCTTTGGCGTCCTCACAGATCAGCAACGCGGGGCTGCTGCAGTGCGAGGCACCATAGAGCTTCAGGATGTGCGAGTGGTCCAGCTCGAACCAAATCTCCACCTCGTGACGGAACACCTCAATCGCATCAACGTGAATGTCGATCCGCTTCACCACCACGTCGTAGGTCACAGCCACATCCACATCAACGCTGTCTCCCTTATCAGGCGGCTCCTTCCCCTCCACCGGTTTGCGATTGATCCATCTGCCGCGATGTGCCGTGCCCACGGAGCCTTTCATGCCATCTAGCACCTCCCGAGTGTAGTGCACCGTGTACGGCGGGATGTACCAGTCTGGAATGCGCGAAACCCGTCCGTTGGACGACCGCACCACGCTGAAGAAGACCTTCTTCATGCTAGCCACATGGAGAGGCGTGTTCCCCTTCCTGAAGAAGTCAATTTCATATTTGAGCAGCGTTAACGCCTCCATGGGTTCATGTGCCTTCATGTTGCGCGTAAAGGGGAGCGCGTTCTTCGCCGCCTTGACGCTCAGATCATTTTCCTCCTGGTCCCGCTTCATGTCCAACTGCCGCAACCACGCTGGCATCTCATTCATTGTTTCATCATCATCAACCACTTCCAACACCAAATCAAACTGCTTCGCTGTCTCCACAACTGCGTCCAACTGCAGGTTCATTTCCTTCAGGTCAAGGTACATCCGCCGCATACCCGCGAGATGGAAGACGAACCTGTCTGTCTTGGCGAAAGTGGTCAGGAAAACAAGATAGAGCAGAGTTACCGCGTGGAACCGCTCCAACGCCCCTTCCAGCGACCCTTCCTCCACATCCAGCGGGAGTGCTTCCACAGAATGAAGTAGAGTCCGCTCCGAGCTGGCTGTAACAAGCTGCTGCTGCTGCCGCCTCCTCTTCTTCTCCGCTTTGTGGCTTTGGCGTCGTGTTTGATGTGAGATGGTGCTGCTGCGTCGGAGCAGCCCAAATAGATTCTGTTTGAGCGCTGGCGTCTTCAGGTAACCACGGAGCAGCGCGTTCCCGATGGCACAGATCCGCGCATACGTCACCTCCGCCATAAGTAAGTGCGGTGGGGGGCGCGCCTCCTCCAGCGTCTTCATACCCCGCGCCAGCTCCGACGCCACGCCTTGAGCGGCGGCCCCCACCGCAGACATACTGCTGCGATCCTTCTGCACGAGCTTCTGCCCGACGGAAGCTTTTGGAGAATGCGGCCAGTATTCAACCCGATGCCTTTACCGAAGAAGATGTGTCCCCCCCTCCCCCTACCTCACCCACCCTTGATACATTATAATATATCATACATCATATATACATCATTATGACAAAAAACAACTTTTTAGATTTCGTGATTTGGCTCGCTGCAAGGCTGGCTTGGTGAAGGCCCGCGCTGATGGCGCCAACACGGCCTCGCTGCGTCCATGGAAATGCTGGCCAGCCATCCCGCCGTAGTATTACTTGAGCGGCAGGCAGGCCCACGCGACGCTCGCTCCTCGCGGGGCATGGATGTGGATGTCACGCAGCAGCGACTGCAAGTGGAGTGCAGGCCCCTTGCACGTGCGAGACAAGCAACCGCGTGTCTCCGAGGACTTACACTTGCGAAGTTGCCACCTCTTGCATCGCTGCCAACTGCTGAAGCCCTGCTCGAGGTCCGTGAAGCTCGCAAATGTCATCGGTAGTGGAGCTTCCATGGCAGACAAAACCGCGCACCTCTAAGCTCCAACCACTGGTCCGGTATTGCCGCGGGTACTCTCACCAACGTGAAGCCTCCATCAGTAATGTGGAGGCGGTCGTCCCGGGAAGTCTTGGTGTTGCGTGGTAGCGATGCAGTGCCGCAAGGCCAGTGCTAGCGCTCGACTGGAGTAGTGAGCAATCTGAGCGTACGCAACTGAACGAAGCTGTTATAATCCTGCATTCCAGCATCGTCAAAGCGCTGAGCTCTTGCTGGTTGTCTCGTGGCCGTGTACCACGTCGTTCCGGCATCGACAGAGCTGACTCGTGGTCTCCGTCACCGTGGCCACCCAGATAGTCTCTTTAGCTTGAGAGTGGTCACCCTCCTAGGAGCCTATATGGGCTTGGAATACCCGGTGAAAGCTGCTTAGTTGATTCAAGGGCCTTACGCGTCCCGCGGCGAGTGCGTGCGCACGGACAATCCCAGCGAAGATATCTGAGCGTCTCTTCCGTGCCTTGGCACGCAGCTTCTTGAGTGGGGGGCGGGTTGGAAGTATGCCCTTCGAACGACTCGTCCTCCTACCGTTGATCCTTCAGTCCGACCAAGGCTTGCATTGCAGGCGACTAGCCACCAACTCAACTCGCCAGAGCACCGCAGACCCCACTGGGGCAGTTTCAGTTTGGCAAAGTAGGCCAGCATGTCCACTCAGGCTTTCAAGCAATCCCTGTTACTATGCCAGGCTTCTTCAACTCGAAGCCTGTGTTCATAGCTAAATAGGAGACCTGCCTTCCTTCCCTCTCCCTCCCCCCTCTCTCTCACTACATACTGCCTTCCAACAGCAGGGTCGAATGACCGAATCGCTTTTGAATGACAATATGGCAAAGCTTGCCGACCAACTTGGGCCACAAAATCCATGTTCCTCCCGAGCAGCAGCAGCAGGTACTTGGCTCCTGGGTTTGGAGGCCTTCTGGGTGCGGGTTGACACAGATACACTTGTTGTGTAGCAACGACAATGTAGATGTACGCATATTACTCGTTCTGCAGCAGCATCTGCTAGTGAACTCGGTTGCCCAGCCACATACAAGCATGTTCGACGTCTTTTGAGAACTCGGGACCACAGATTTGCGGTATGGCCAGCTTTCTCGAAGCAATCGATGAGTTGTGTATTCGTTGGCGCTATACGGGGCTTGGCGAGCTGCAGTTGTGGCTGACTCCCAGCGCTCCCCAAAATCTGGGTGTAGCTTCAGACGCATATCGCAAGAAGAGCGGCAATGTTTCGTGGCAATCCTTCAGATGGCACAGCAGCACAGTGTCAACACCCAATGGAGTTAGTGCCTCCAAGATGTCGTTTACGTTCACGCGAAAGTAACCGTTCTCTGCTTTGTAGTTCTGATGCTGTTGATTGTTAGCGCCGAAATCGATCTGCTAGGACTGAAGCACTGCTGCGGAGACCGTCGATCAAGTTGGCAATGAGGAAGAATGTCCACACTGCCTGCGTTGAGAATACCCACAGCAGTTTTCTTATCCTGCAAAGCATTGACCGCAGCCTAGGTTCGATCATCGTTCCGAGCGATCGCTACAGACATTCGTATGCTGCATCTCCACCAGATCTTCACCCATGCTGTTCAGCAGTGTAGCCAGGTTGAGCCTAGTGCGTCGAATGCTCAACCTCTTGCAACTTCACGCTTGCTTCAGTCGGCTACGTCTACGTTCGCGCACACACTGATGTGCGGCGCAGGGTTCGAAAGTCGGAGTGCAAACGACCAGAAATCCGCATGGAGTAGTGTAGAGGGAGCGTCTAGGGCCTGAACTGCATGCGGAGCTTGTCTGGACACCTTTCTAGAAGGTACAATTGCTACTGCCAAACCCAGAGGCTGACCATTTTCACAAATTCTTGATCCGTCCAGAATCAATATGGCACTAGTCCTCTTTCAAGAAGCACCTCGTCGACTCCGTGTACCTTGCTCTCGATTTGGGTAATGCTGCCGGTTGTGCATTCGTATTGACATCATACTGAGCAGCTAAGGGAGCACTAACGCAGCATTAGTGCTCCACACGCAGTAACTCCTCCTCATTTGTTGCGTCGTCTGCATTAACGTCATCAATGGTCCCAGTTGCATCATGCTCAGAGCAGTGTCTTCAGCTTGCACAATCGACGGTCGCCGGGTTGCTCAATCATACGGTCGACCTTCCGCATCGACGCTGCGACGACGGAGGTCTTCCAACATCAGCACAAAGGGATCATTTACAAAGAAAATGATGTCTGCAGATACATCGTCGTCGATTCGTCGAACTGGCAATTATCGTCCTCGAGGTGAGTACAGATTGTAACCTCAGTAGGAAGACTGCGTTGTTTACTCCGTTGCTTGAGCCCAAATCGAGACATACTGAAGTCAGAACGAGGATACGTTGCCCGGCATACTGTTTTTCAGCGTTGTTTGAG
This sequence comes from Halophytophthora batemanensis, assembly GCA_023338225.1. NCBI lineage: Eukaryota > Oomycota > Peronosporomycetes > Peronosporales > Peronosporaceae > Halophytophthora > Halophytophthora batemanensis. The sequence goes on along the minus strand of JAADYK010000872.1, from coordinate 5,958 downwards.
CATTGTGATGCACACTGAGGCTCTAATGTTTGATCTACTGGCCAGCAAACCCCGTTCTGACCAAATGCCCAGTCCACAGATGAGTTAGCCTGTCCCCGAAGCGCTCTTCCCACCGCAACCCACGCAGTTATTTCTTCTGTCTCGCCCTCGATGAGTACAGTGCAGGCAATCTGGAGTGTTCTCCGCGAAAAGAAAGCCTGCTCGCTGCACTTGCGGGTCTGTCGGACAAATTCTCACCCGATTGATAATTTTGTCCCCTGCTGCCAAAGTATGCTGCAGCGGTAGTTTCACACGCTGTTGTATCCTCCAAGTTGAGAGTTGGGAGACGATAAGCAACCTGAACATCGTCGCGTCGATTCATTATATGCTGAAACACCAGGTCGCTTTGCTCGTCTCCCTACTTTCGTTACGTTGACACCCTTGACTGCGCTATATAGTTGTCGATTGAGTGGACTCAGCCGGGAATACACCCCTCGCCTCTATTACAACTTTGTGTACTTCGTCTGCCAACGGCATCCACACACGCTAGCTCTAGGGTCTAGTCGAACGACTGCGCTCCCACAATAAATGAGCCCACAACCGTATCCGCTGATCGTTCGCACGATTTACACATCCCCTTCAAAGGCGTAGCACGACTGCAGCGCCGAAGGAACCTCCATGCGGACTCCCAGGTAGAACATGCGTCTCCGCAGTAGCTGCGCCGAAAAGCTCTTGGGGAGCGGGACAGCGCCAAAGCCAATGAGGCACTCCATGGGAAACTCACCGGTGTAACTCGTCGCAGAGGCGCCATTGGGGCGGCGTTTTTGCCGAGGTGTTACGTGCTTGGGCGTGGGGTTGTATAGTACGTTCTCACTCGCAGTGCCACGATGGTTGAGACCCTCAGGGAACGGATCCAGCAGCGCTTTCCCGTTCACGTAAAGGAACTCGGGCATCCTATCGTCGACTGGCATGAAGTGCGCGATGCTGCCGCAGAGTGAGTCCGGGTGCTTCTCCATGTCCCAGTTGCGAGACGACTCGATGACGCTGGTACCCCATGGAGAGAAGAAGTAGTCCTGCTTGGCCAGAGCGAAGGAAAGCCAAAACGTCTCCTTATCGCCGAAGGAGAACTCGCGCCGGAAACGCTGCTCCGTAATAAGCCAGAAGAGCACAGCCATGGCCTGACCCGACCGAGCCTTATCCACCACCACAACGGACGAGTCCTGCTCGTGGGACGTCTCCGCCTTGTACGCGTAGCTTCTTTCCAGGTGGGAGGAAATCTTGGGGCCCGGAGAGAGTCCGAAGGCGGCGTAGTCAAAGTCCTCCAGCAGACTCTTGAGGTACGTGGTGTTGCCCACGTCTTGGTTGAAGAACTCACGGCTGTACAGCACGCGGTCGTAGAAGAAGGTGGTTCCCGTGCGTTGATAGCCCGGCGTCGTGCGGAGTACTGCTGGATCCCGCATGAAGAGATCGTCCACATCCAGCAGCATGACCTCCGCCAGGTCCGTGTGATACAGCGCCAGTGGCTTGAGCCACCAACTGCGGAACTCTCGTGCTACCTCCAGAGTCAAGGCGCCACGCTCTACCAGGTCCGTGCAAACATCGACGATCTCCAGTCGCGCATCGGCCTGCAGCAGCAGTTCACGGGAGTGCGCCGACATCTCCTGCGGAAAGCAATGGTACACTTGAATGAGCTCTTGATTGCCCAGGCAGCGCAGTTCCTTGATCAGCGAGAGTCCCAGGGGTACAGCGCCGTTGTGCATGCACATGACGATTCCTTTGTCCCGCGTTACGCTCGTGTCGAAGTTGATGCCGTGCTGCCCCGCTGACGGCACGTTCGTGAAGAAATTGTCCGGTGTGAATCCGCTCTCAGGCTCATGGTCGCTGCCTAATGTCAAGTCGGCGTGGCGCCGCACCGCAGGAGACGCTGGACTCAAGGCGCTGAAGCTGGACGCGTACATGGTAGAGCCCACCACCAGCATGCAGACAGCGAAGAGCCCTGCTGCGAAGCGGAAGGCGCTGTTGCGGTGGCCTGACTGCAGCTCACGTGCCATCTGGGCCCGTGTTCGGGAAGAACCTTCGTTCGACGCATACTGAGAGCCACCGGCGATGCTGGCGCCGCTGTTGCGACTCACGAGCGAGCGACTGTCCTGCATCACGCGCTGTGCTGTCCGAAAGTCTGCTGGAGTGCGAGTGAGAGCGAGCACGCAATTTGCGAGGACGGTCTCTGGTCTGGAGCGTTTGGCACAAAAATTGCATCCGCTCTTTTTTTTTGTGGAGTGGCTTCACGCATCACGCTGAATAGATTCAGACCAAAGTGCTCGAAGCAGCCAAAGCACACGCCACCTGCAGAGATCGCAGCGCCGCGCAGGGCTCCACAGCAGCTCGCATGGGCTCGCTGCTTCCTTTGTGCTCTCAAGAAGCGCAGAAGACCGATGCAGTCATCCCAGCAAAAATACATCGAGCGGGGAGCGCATTGGTATCGGAGACCAAGTGGGTTGCAAATCTAGGAGCACAAAACGCGCATAAACGAGCGCTATACCCACTGTTGCTTGTCATCGGATGGCTCCTCCAAGTGGCCTTCGTCGCGGCCTCGCGACCAAACGCCAAGCTGGCGGCATTCGCACACCTGCCTGCAGTCGTACAAGCCGCCAGCTATGGGCAGCTTCTCACGTGCCAGTCGCGCGCTGGGCTACGGCGGGCGCACCAACGACTGTGACGTCGAGAGCGGTGCTCTGCATGTCAAATCGACGCTGCTGTCAGGCACCAAGTTGAGTCACGCCCTGCGTCGTGGAACACCCCAATTGCTGGGTTACGCCGTGGGTGTCGTGACGCTGGTGGCTCTGCTACTAATGTACGCGACGTCTAGGAGCACGCTGTACCGAGTGCGCGGCGCGGCGTTCGATGAGAACGTGCCGCTGGACAAGGGGATCGTGCTCTGCATGCACAACGCCGTCGTGCCGCTTGGACTCTCGCTGGTTCGCGAGCTGCGATGCCTCGGCAATCAGGAGCTCATCCAGGTGTATCACTGCCTCCCCGACGAGTTGTCTGCACATTCCCGAGAGCTGCTGTTTGCGGCGGACTCACGACTGGAGATTGTAGACGTGTGCTCGGAGCTCGTGGCGCGTGAAGTGCTGAATATCGACGTGGCCAGACACTTTCGCAGTTGGTGGCTCAAGCCGCTAGCGCTGTATCATACGGATGTGACCGAAGTCATGCTGCTGGACGTAGACGATCTCTTTATTCGGGACCCGGCTGTGCTGCGGACGACGCCAGGCTACCAGCGCACAGGCACCACTTTCTTCCACGACCGTGTGATCGCCGGCGACGAGTTCTTCAACAAGCAGGACGAGCACAACGTGACGTATCTGCAGAATCTTCTGACCGACTTCGACTACACCCGGCTCGGGCTTCGTGACGGCTTCACGCCTTCGACACATCTGAAGCAGTCTTTCGCCTTCCGAGGAGAGACGGCGCACGAGCAGGACTCGTCCGTCGTTCTGGTGGACAAGTCGCGGGCCGGGAAGGCCATGGACACGCTCTGGTGGCTCATCACGCAGGAGCGGTTCGAGAACTCCTTCTCGTACGGAGACAAGGAGTCGTTTTGGCTGGCTTTCGAGCTGGCCAAGCAGAACTACTTCTTCTCGCCTTGGGGCACCAGCGTCGTGGACTCGTCCACGAATCGCGACCTGGAGACCCACAACGACTCGCTCTGCGGCAGCATCGCGCACTTTATGCCGGTGGAGGAAGAGTCACCCGAGTTTCTCTACGTGAACGGAAAGGCGCTGCTGGACCCGTTCCCCGAGGGGCTTACAAGCCACCACACAGCCACGACCAATGTGCTCTACAACACCAACCCGACGCACGTGTCACCGAGGCAGCGCCGCGCCCCAAACGGCGAGACGAAGACGGACTTTCACGACGGCTGGCCCAACGAATGCCTGCGGGGGTTTGGCGCCACGCCCTTGCCGGACAATTTCCAAGCGAAGCTTCTGCAGCGCCGCATGTTCTATATGGCAGCGCGCATGGGCGTGCCGTCTGCGCTGCAAACGTGTCTCTCAGTTGACGGGGATTCTAGCTAGATAACACGAGTAGATGCGTCCTGTCTTACCCAACACCATGCACTCTGCTTGAGACTGGGTGGGGTTCCATCCAGTGGCAGTCGCAGGAAAGTGAGAGCGTTGTTGCACTGCTGGTAAAGTATAACAGTGCGTGAGCAGCGTTCCGCAAATGACAGAAGGCAAGCAAGCATGTATGCATCAGCCTGTGTTTGTCGATTCATCTGGTGGCAGCAAGGCCGTCCGAGAAGGATATACATCTGCTGCTACGCACCAACATGGAGATGAGACCAAGCTTCCGACTAACTGCGCTCACTGGAAAAAGGCTAAAGACTCGTCAAGACCCTCGGTTTGAGTAGTCTTGTCAGTATTCGCCTGTTGCAATACCTGCCACACTTTCCCCGGAGCAGGCAGCATCTTTTCTCTTGAAGTGGAGCGGCTTGCACGGAGTGCCTTTGTGGAGAGCACCCGAGGCTTGTAGCAGTTGTGCACTTCTGGGGCATGTACAACGTTGTGGCCAACGACAAGCGTGCATGCACCCCCAGGCAGACCAGGCACACCAGTGTCCTAATCACTACAAGCTCCGCAGTCACATGGACAGTACTGTGTGGCGAGTCGTGGAGGACTTGTTGGCGATGGTGGCGGCGGCAGTGGTGGTTCCGTTCGCTTGATTATCGGTGACAACAGAGTGCATGACCCGTTGCTAGTTCCACGGGAGCAGGTTTGCTTTACTGAAGGACAGCGCCAGGGAGGCATCCGCTTTGTCTACTGCTACCTCAGTTCGTGGGAGGGGAGCAAACGTTGTGGTCGAGAAGGCCCGCAACAAGTGTGGCGCTACTGGTCGAAGTATGCGGAGCATTGCGAGTCTGTGAATGCTCCAGAGACACCCGAGTATCTTGACATGCTTCGGAGTGTGCCCTGATGGATCTCAGTTCTTTGCGAATACAAGAAACACGCAGCTCGAACGTGTACCTCCAAAACCACCCAAGAGCAGCGTATCAAAAGACACTGGATGCGATCTGTGCTCTCCACTATCTATGCACTTATGGCATCGTGCATGGTGATCTGATTGGATGGAACCTCCTGTTGGGGCGGGCAACAAGGAGAATCTGACCGGCTTCGTGCTGAATTCGAAAGTATCCGACTCCGAGAGAGCCTCAGTAGCAACGGATGAGGTTCTCCCGACAGGTTCCACTTAGATAACCAGTGATCCATGTTCGACGGAAACGGCTTCTTTCGCGTCGGATGGGTATTATCTGGGAAAACGCATCGTCGAAGCTGTCGTTGGATGATTTGGTGCAGAGATTATTGGCTCGATGCAGGTGTTTGCGGGGCGAACCCCTGTATGGATGCCGTGTGCAGACGAAACTCCAACAACGTGGGTACTCGTATTGCATAAGTGCTGCGATGATTCGACCACGAGTCCTACGATGACAGAGGTGGTGATTTGGCTCGCCCGCTTCGTGGCAGTGAACATAGCTATCGCTGGCACAAAGTACAAATCAATCCCCGAGATTGGAGAGCCCCTTTGCATAGGTCGAACCCCCAGCGCAATACTCAGCAGACAAACGCCGATCAAAAGAGGACGTGGCGATTCAACCCATGATTATGGCTTAGCTCGTGGAAGTGGGGCGAATGCGTAATAACTCAGCTGAGGCGAGCGTGACTGAGGAACTTCCAAGCTACACTGTTGGTGTCACCATTACGCGACCAAACCTACCAGTGAACCACGTGCTCGTCGAGGTTGACTGCAATGCTGCCAGGCTGTAGCGAAGCATTTCAAGGCTGACATGAGCGTTTCACGGAACCAAGGCACCTCGCCGCAGCAGCAATACAGCGGTGGTGCAGCTACGGGGACTGAGGAACCGAATCCAGAATGACAGATCGGAACGCGAGCCGCAAAGGCACTAAGGCCCTGTTTGTG
>JAADYK010000871.1:0-13314 GCA_023338225.1 Halophytophthora batemanensis | reverse complement strand
GTTGCATATTTACCGCCAAGGTCTCAAGTCTCAAGTCTCCTCTTCCTCCCTCCAAGTCGGGAAGTCAAGTCTTCCTCCGAGCGCAAGCGTGTGAGCCGTGTTTTGGGGACTGTCGTGGACAGCGCCCCATTACAGTACCAGATCGGAGTTCAAATTTATCGTAATAGAACCAATCATCAGAAGTGCACATCCCACAATCACGCTGTTATTCTGGGTAGAGACCTTCCGGCTGCGTTTTGTCTGCTGCTCGGTGATACTCTAATGCGGTACTCATTTTAACGAACGACCTACTTCCGAGAGCAGCTTCTTTGTGAGAGGACGTTCGCCTACAGTGGCGGTCTTCCGTTGCTTCAGCTATGTTGTTGTGGGAAAGCACGAGGATATTCTACTCGACGGCCGCTTTGATGTTGAGCCAAGCTGTTTGCTGTGTCTCTTCTGGAACCCCGTTGCGCTCAAACATGCCCAACTTTATTTGCATCACCGTCAGTAACAGTGGGTAAATGCCACAGCTACAAATCCCCGCCGCGATATTGCTCCCAAAGTTGCAGCCACTCCACGCGAGTACAGCAATTGAAAATCCTTTCTCCTTGACAATGTTGCGGTCGCCCTCAACGACAGGAATGGAGTCAATCGACTGCCGTGGTTTCCCTTGAAGCTCCCAAATACTGTGGCGTCAAGGGGTTGGAGCTTGTAGGTTATATTCGCAGGAATGAATACCAGCACCACAACCAAACACGTAGTCTTGGGCAGAATTTGGACGGATATGTGCGCGCTACAGCCGTCTAGCGTCAGCAGAAGAGTTCGCTGAGCGATGGATGGGACTGAGCCAGCAAAATTGCCAGCCATTCTTCAAACAAACTGGTGTTAATGGAGTTCGATTCCGACGAGGTCACAGTAGCAACAGGTACTTCACATGCGTCTAATAACGTCAAACGCACGATCTTTCCATGTAAAACAAACACAGACGGTAAAACAGCGCCGCTTACACCCCTACACGCAACGATTGGCAGGTGAAGGCTTGCCGCTGCGACGAGATATCAAGCGTTGGAGGAACCGCGAAGCACAATGACGCGCTTGGTCTTCGTGTTTGTTTGGAATGCTGATTCATCGAGCTTGAAGATCCTGGTGGCATCCGGCGAGTGCATGATTATCTGTTGCACCAAGCTACAGAGTAGACGGCTAGAGTTTCCGGTGTTGGTTGCGTTTTTAGCCTTTGAGACTGGCTGCGTCCCTCCTACAGCTACCTCGGGGTAGCGGTCCAAAAAGCACGCGTACCAGTCCTTACCAACGCCAGTATTGTAGAGCAGGTAGGATACCTTATAGACCTTGCCTAGCACCAAAGTTCTTGTGACAGTCTGATGTTGCAGTTGGTTCCCGATCATCCATCCACAGAAGTGTTCCTCAGCTTCAGTCGGTAAACATTGGGAAGGCCCACGGCATTGAGGTCTTTGGATAACTCTGGCTTTGTCAGTCACATCTACTACGTCAACATTGCGTGAGACACCCATGTCTCATCGCTGGCGTCGCGCCCGCTCTCTTCATTTGCCACACGGTCTGCAGCTTGCTTGAGGTGCTCGTTGGAATAGCACCCGCGCTGATGCGCCATTGCCCCCGAATGTTGTGCTTGTGGGAGGTTTCGCTTTGTGTGGAGAGAGCACTATACGAGACGCCAGGCTTTCCGTCCAACCGTACCGAACCGAATCGACATTTTGCCAAGCAAATCGTGTCACGAGTTTTATCGCCCTCAATAGAAGCTCAATCTGCTGCAAGGACTTGTGACCCTTTTTCCCGATCATAAAGCCCTTATTTCCCTACATATTCTGCTAAACCCCGTCAATCAATCTACCCCTCTTAAACCTTATGCTCTCATCTAAACCAAATGCCCTCAATTTCAGCCCAGACCTTGCTTCTCACAAGTCAAAGCAACATTTGGCCAAGTCCCAGCGCGAGCAAGATGATCGACCGCCGCTACCACCGCTCGCTGCAGGTCTTCTCGTGGGTGGCCTGCGCCGCCATGACCGCCAAGCTGGTGCTCTTCACCGAGTGGGGCACGCGGCGCGGCGACGGCAAGCGCCCGCACGTCTTCACGGGGGTGCGTCTCCCCGCAACTGCTGCTCCTCCACTCGCCAGTCGTCTCAACTGCTGCGACTGCAACGGCTTGTGCTGTGCTGCTTGGGTCATTAGCTCGTGGTCGCTCAATGGAACGCGGTTTGCTCTTGTCTGCTGTTATGGCTGTGTGCGTGTGTGGAAGCGCAGATTCAGCAGTACACGGACAAAAAGCTGGACGAGTTCTTCGGCGTGGAGGCCATCAAGCCGCAGGCTCCTGGCGCTGCCGCTGCCGCTCCGCAGCGCGACGATACTGCGTCCTCTTCTGCCAACGCGTCTGACAAGAAGTAGACAACTCCAAACGGAGTCAAAACGTGCAATCGGGTGGATGTATCTAATGCAAGGCTTCCAGCAGCAGCTCTCTAGCTCTTCCTCCTGTCTTGACCCTCCCAGACAGCTTCGCTCTACTCGTTGTCTGCCTCAGCCGGAGCAGACGTGGCCTGCTGGGCCGGGTTCGGCTTGAACACAGCGAACTGCGGACGTGGAGGTCGACGTTGGGCCGGTGCGGCCCCACCACGTCTCGCGCCGTACATGCCTGGACGCGACGGTGGCGCCATCATGGCCGCCAGCGGGTCCTTCTTCATGAGTCCAGCTTGGTGGAGGCGCGACGGTGGAGGCGCCATAAGCGCTGCCAACGGGTCGTCACTGGCTGCAGCACCGCTCACAGAGCCTGGAGCTGAGTTGGCTCCGCTAGGAGGCGGTCCAGACGCTGACGAGCCTGGTGCACTGCCTGGCATGGGTCCTGTGGGTGGAGCTCCCAGTGGCGCTGGCTGCTCGGCTTCCGTCTCGCCCGGGAAGACCCAGCGCTTGTTCTCCTCGTCGAAGTAGGCTTCCATGTGTTCGCCCAGCTTGGCCACCTTGGCATCCGGGTTCATCTTGGTGGCGATGAAGGACGAGATGCCTGAGAACCAACCGGAAGAGCTCTTGTGGCTTGGTGGCGGCGTCTTGGCCTTGGCTGGCTTCTTGGCCGTCTTCATCTTGGGACTTGCACGGCCCTTGTCGCTCGCAGGACCACTGGTCAACGTCGTGTTCACAGGCGGTAGCGTGGTCGCAGCTTCTGCTGGTCTGTTGGACGCAGCGTCACTCGGTTCCTTCTGCTGACTCGCCAGATTCAATGGCGTCGGCTTCTGGAATGGCACAGGTGGTGCTGGAGCCGCAGGCGATTGCATCTGCTGCACCTGCTGACCCTGGTACGATCCATTGCTCATGGGCGCCTGCTGCATCTGCTGCTGGCCCTGGTACGTTCCGTTATTCATGGGAGACGGTGGCATGCTGCTCTGGTTCATGCCGTTGTAGCCGCCGCTGTGGTTGCTGTGATTGCTGTGCGTGCTGCGGTTACTTCCCGGCGCTTCCATGGACTTCTGCGTGCGCATGAGCGGCGCTGGCTGGCCCCGAGACGGTGGGCCACCGTTCGAGAACGGCCCTGAAGGCGGCAGTTGGGTGTTCTGCCTGGCATTGCCAGAGTACGGGCCGGAAGGAGGCACCACAGTGGGTGCTCCCGGTCTCGCGTACTGTCCTGAACCACGAACGATGCCGCCAGACGAGCCTGGAGCACTTCCCTGAGACGCTGGCGGCGTCGGATGGCTTTGTGGGCCTAACGGGACAGGAGAAGCCACGTGGTGCGAACTGGCACTGCCTGGAGGCGTCTGGGGAACGTACGGCAGTGGATACGACAGCGTGGGCGAAGAAACCGGCGCTGATGGAGCGCTGGGGTAGCTGGACGCAACTGTAGGGTCGTCCGCATGAGCCACACCAGGGTAAAGACTGCTGCCAGTGTCGTTGGACGCACTCGCTCCTGTGGTGGCCATGCTGGACGCGTCGTTGCCTTCCACGACGCGGTTCACGATCTTCCCCATGATGCTCAGCGCACTGCCAAGTCCCCATTTGCCGCTCTGCTTGCGACTGCGGCCAGAAGACGCCGAGACTTCAGCCACGCGAGCCTGGCCAAGATGCTGACGCAGTCGGTCGTCCAGCACCGTGAGCTGGTTCTTCATGCCTTCCAGATACATGGACGACCCGGGCTTCATGGTTGCCATGACGCCCTTAATCACCGAGAGCATGGACGCCACGTACTTGAATGCCGTCTCTAGCTTACCGTGATCGGCCAGTAGCATGGCGTAGATAAGCTTGTAGCCTTGGAAAGGGATCATGAGCTTCGTGTTGCCACCCTTGCCACCACGCTTCTGCACCCACTCGTAGATTTCCGTGCGTTGCACTGCGGCTGGAGACACGTAGAAGCGCGCCTCCTTTGGCGTGCGGTGGTCGCCACCAAGCAGCGCCATCTTGGATGTAGGGGACGGCGCCTCCACAGACACCCCCGCCAGCAAGTAGCACACGTGTGCAGCGGCAACGGCATCCACTTCCTTCCAGAGTCGGTCACCCAGCTCCGTCAGGATCTTGTTCGTGTCGGCTGTGCGATTCGCGAGAAGGACTTGTGCGTGGGAAGACCAGGTGGAGAGAATCGGAGACGCAGCAGGCTGTGGGGCGTGGGTCGATTGCATGAGCTTTTGTGGCTCCTGCACGCTCTTCTCCTGTTGATCGGCAAACGACATGAACAAGGCACGACACGGGTCTCCAGTCGTGTAGTGCTCCTCTAGATACGTGCGCAGTACACGCTGTAGCACAGTCAAACAAGGCCAAACAAATACCGTCAGACACTTGCGAGAGCTGAGTCGGGCGTTGCACCTCTTGTCGTACCTTGTACTCCTCCTTGTCCGTGAAGGACGCGATGAGCATGGCTTCGGGCCACATCTGAGCTGTCATAGAGGCGTTAACAGCAGCCTTGCGGTCGCCAACCATCAGCAGTTCGCGGATTTGGCTCGCGTTCTTCGCTGCCAGGTCCGGGTGCTGCAGTGAAGCAAATGCATCGTTCAAAAGCAACCGAATGAGAACCTTGGGGGGATAGACACCAGTATAGAGTTGCACAATGGCCACTTACCACTGCGCCTTGAATCTTCCGCGGCGGTGGGAACGTCAGCGACTGGTTCCCGTGGAGACGTCGCTCGCTTTCAGCTAGAAGCGCGGCAAGCTGGGCTTCAGGAGACTCAGGATCGGTCGGGTTGGCGGATCCAGGGTCAGATCGAAGCTTCCCATTACACTTGACCAAGATTCGCAGTACCCCCAGCAATAAGCGTTCATTCTCCTCCTCCACCTCGTCAGCACTTGTGGGATTCTCACTGCGCTTCAGACGCTCGTCGAGATACTCCAAAATCGAGTCTTCACCCACGTTCTCGGCAAGAGGGCCCGGGAAGATGTCCATTTGCTCAAACTCCTTGTTCTTCGGGTGCAGTTGGTCCATACGGTAGACACCCACGGGCCCCTTTCGCAGTTCCCCGTCGATATCACTATCGAACGTCGACGGGCTGCACACAACGCACACATACGGACACAAACGGTTAGCCACTCGTCCCACACCCTACACAAGTTCCAATCTTGGCGGATAGACGTACGCTGGGACGCCTCGCGGACTGGCAAAGTTTAGGCGCAACTTCCGCTTCGGGAACATGGTCACCACGTTGCCACCGAAGCCGAAGGAAGCCAGGCACGACGGTGGGGCCACACAAGGGTCCTTGTACTTGTTGCTGGTCTTCACAGCAGCAGGCATCTGAGGGTGAGCGCTCTTCTGACCCTGGCTCACAGCCGACATTCCGTACCCGGCCGCAGTGCCATATCCAATTGTTTGTGGTTGGACTGTCGTCGGCCCAGTCGGGTACTGCTGCTGCTGCTGCTGCTGATATGCGTTGGTTTCTTGGTGCTGCTGGTCGTAGTGCCCGTGGCCGTACTGCTGCTGTCCCTGCTGACTGTAGTCGTACTGTCCTTGGTGGTACTGCTGCTGTCCGTGCTGATAACCAGCAGGACTGGCCGGAGTAGCAGCTCCACCTTGCACTCCCGTCTGATAGTAGTGATTCGCCGTTCCCACCGAAGTCCCCGTCGCACGTGGATTGTCCCCACCAAACTGTGCATTGTGAGGCTGTTGGTACATCGAGTGCGACTCAGCGTACTGCAGAGAAGTACTTGCTGCGTCATGAATGTGCTGCTGTTGCTGCTGCTGTTGTTGCTGTTGCTGCTGCGTGTCGCTTCCAAACTCCCCGTGCCCAAATTGATGAGACTGCGCCTTGTGTCCCGACGAGAAAAAGTCGGACGAAGAGTGTCCACCAGTGTCTTGCCCGAACGAGGACGTCGAATCGCCAAATCCACTGAATGCAGGAACGTCGTTGTTGTGCTCTTGGGGCACATCCGCAGGCGGTGGGGCGTTAAAACCACTAGACATGGACGCAGCTCCTCCGAAATCACCATACTGCTGCTGGTCATGGCTTGCGTCCGGTCCAGCATGTGGCTCGGACTCACCAGTCGGCGGTGAAGCCGCAACTTCAGCGCTCGCTTCCTCGACCGGCGGCTTCGCTTCAAACTCGTGGTGGCTCGTGGCACCCATCGAATGCAGAGATGACGACGACGGGAACTGCGCCATTGCAGGAGCAGAAGTGTTGGCTGCTGGAGGCTCAAGGGTCTGTGGCTCCGATCTCGCGAACTTCGAGTCCTGGGATGGCGACTGACCGAAGAACGAAGATGCTTTTGCCTCCTGGGCCGGTGGCGCCTGGCCAAAGAACGCGTTCGGATCGCTCGGAGCAGACCCAAAGTCGCTCTGCCCGTACTGCTGTTGCCGAACTGGTTGGGACGGGGTCGACAGATCACTTGCATACCGGTCCATAGACGAAGTGGACGCTTGTCGAGAGTGGCCACAGTCTTCGATCGAGCTGTACGACGTGTTCAAATCACGCGACTGAGTGACACCGAGTGAAGACTTTGTTGAACTTGCGTCTGCAGGCTGACGAGTAGCCACACGCTGCTCCGAATACGACGACGTGTTGCTCGTGCTTCGGGAGAACGATGGCGGCGCCTGCACTGGGTGGCCAAACGAGTTGTCTGACGACTGAAACGCGCTTTCTCCGCCAAAGTGCGACGACGCTTCCGCTGGTGCAGCTGAATGCCCGAAGAAATCATTCGCACTGGGCGCTGGTGGCGGCGGTGGTGCAACTGCTTCCTTGACACCCGAAGAGTGGCTAAAGAAGTCGTTCGCTGACGAACTTGACGCTCCGTGGTCGCTGACACCGCTTCTGGATGTTTCTGTGCCACCATGATCATACTGGTTGTGGCTACCATAGCTCTGCTGATCTTCATACCCAGACTGAGCTGGACTGCTGTTCGAAAACGCACTCGCCGCTGACTGCTGGCTATAGTGGTCCGGCGTTGCAGGCGTCGATTGGCCGAATTGCTGCTGGCTGCTGTAGCCACTCTGTCCGCTGAACGTATTGTCTGCCGGCTGAGCAGGGCTGCTTGAGAAGGCACTAGCAGCCGACTGACGACTGAAATGGTCGGGGGTCCCCGCACTCGTCCTGGCCGGATGCTCCATCTGGCTTGACCCCGTTGCGCTGACGTTTTGCCCATACTGACTGTAGCTCTGCCCGCTAAAGCCATCCGCCGCACTGCTTTGAGCAGGACTGTTTGCAAACGCGCTCTGTGCCGACTGGTGGCTGAAATGGTCAAGAGTCCCTGCAGTTCCAGCGCTTTGCCCGTACTCGTTGTGGCCATGTCCAGCGTACGCGTTGGCCACAGGCTGAGTAGGAGGAGCACTGCTGAATCCACTACCCGTCGACTGGTGACTGAAGTGGTCTTGCGCCCCCGAAGGACCATCGAAGTAGTTGTGCTCCGAATGACCACCCGCCGAAGTCTGCTTGCTGTGCCCGAAGTACGACGATGCGCTTTGCTCCGTAGCACCGCGGTTGACACCAAACACGCTATCTGCAGAGGACGTCACACTTCCAAACGTGTGCTGAGCAGCACCTTGCGACTGGAACGGGTCTGAGCTGGAGTATCCGCTTGAGTGGCTCTGGTCTCCGAAAGCATTAGAGCTTGACGATCTCCCCGCAGGCTGGTCAAACGGACTCGACGATTCGAATTGGCTCGGCGCTGAGTCGAACGGAGACGCTTGCGTGTCCGAGTAGCTCTGCTCGCCACTTTGTCCGTAGTTCTGTCAGTAAGCACGAGGAGAACATCAGCACACCAGACAGTTTAGCACGGAGTTTCAGCAACCCAGCAAGAGTAACGACCGTCACGTGAGAAGTCAAGCTTACCTGGTGGTCGTGCGATTGGTAACTTGAGTTGTACGCTTGCTGTGGCGGTTGGTCAAACGAGTTCCCTCCAAAGTTGCTGGAAGCGGGTGCCGATGAGCCAAACAAGTCACCAGCATCGGACGTTGGGAGTTCATGCTCCGCTACAACGCGTGAAGTCTCCGCAGCGGGAGCCGATGACGCTGGCGGCGCACCGAATGAGCTGAATGGGTTGGGCACATCCGAGCCTGGTGTTGCACCAAATAAAGAATCCGCGCTCGGAATGTACCCCGTGTCTTCAGAATTCTCCGAGTGACTGAAGTTTCGGTCCGCTGCCGCTGGTGTCGGTGGCGAAGGCGGTGCGCGGTCCTCGCTTCGGGAGGGGAACGAATGGGATGAGTCGGCGAATGGGTTCGCGTCTGCAGCAGAGTCGTCGCCGCCAAACATACTGGAAGTTGGAGGTGGAGCGCTGGTGCTGAAGGCCGTATTGGAGCTGGACGTCATGGGCGAGGATGCGAACGGCTCATGCATATCGCCGCGCTCCACACTCTGCGTCACATAATGGCCACTGGTCGCGCGGAACTCCGACACAAGCGCCGAGTTGGTGTTCACGGATTCGCACATACTCGTCGTCTCGGACCCGTTCCCGTCCGAGAAACCTGCGTCACTCGCGTTGTCCGAGCCGCCAATCGTCGTGCCTGGAGCCGAGAACTGACCTTCGCTCACCGACGGGAAGTCTGTCCCGAAAGCGGTGCTAGCGTTCGACGAGTCCACCATGCTCGGCGTCTCTGAAGCCGTACCGTCCGAGAAAGGACCTTCACTGACCCGCTCCGAGCCGCCGAACGTCGCACCTGCTGACGACACACCAAATGACGCAATGGAGCTGCCGTCATGGTCCGTGCTTGCCGTAGACGAAGCATACATGCGTCGACTAGCAAAGGACGACTGCGAGCCTCCGTACAGCGATGACGGACGTCCGTGCGTAGATCCGGATGGGAACAGCGAGACCCCAGCACTGTCCGAGAAGGATACGACGGAGTCCCGCTCTTCCTCGTCGCTTTGAGCGTGGCGATCTGCGGGATGATCCGTCTCCTGTGCGTGACGCTCGCTCGTCGCTTGCTCCGCCCCGTTGCGTCCTTGATTATTCGCAGATGTCAGACCCGTGTCCCACTTGACATTGGACTCCCCGTAGAAATCAGAATCCGTCGATTCGTTCAGCGCTTCTTCCGTCTCTGTGACTGTCGCGTTCAAAGTCTGCGTTGTCTCTTGCGTAAAAGTCGACGCTGAGTTCGAGAGCTCCTCAGCGATGTTTGTGTTTTCACGGTTCTGAGGAGATGGTGCGCCGCCAAAAGGCCCCACTCCTCCAGCGCCAGCCGGCGTTGGGAGAAATCGCACACTGGGGGCCGATTCTTGGAAGGTGTTGGCCTCTTTCTCTTCCGTCGGAGACGCGCCCATCGCGTTGGAAAAAGATACACTCCCAGCTGCAGCACTGGAAGACCCTTCCTCATCCTGAGCGCCGCTAGTTTCAGAGTAGAACAAGCTATTGGCTGAATAGGAGTTTGCGTCCGAAAATCCCTGGGGTTCCGCAGCAGCCACTGCGCTCTCGTCTGCATGTCCAAAAGAGCGGTTCAGCGACTCCGTCGTGTCAGAAGCCTGATAGCCCTCCGCATGCGGGAGCGAGCCGGAAGTTGCTACCGATGGTGCTGCAGGCTCTTCTCTGGCTGGTGCTTCTGCCACAGGAGAAGGAGGAGGAGGAAGAGATAACGACGAAGTATCCTTGGCTGGAGACGTCTCCGTACTCGCCGGTTCACTCTCTCCGTCATGCAAAGCCAGTTGATCCAATGTATCGGTCTGCTCCTTGATCGTTTCATCCCATTCCTCATCTTCATGGTCGTCGTGGTCAAATAGCGCGTCATCATCTTCATCACCCCAGAACTCCCCAGCAGCGCCCGCCGGACTCGTTAGCTCCACTGTCGGAACTGCACTCGTAGTTGTTGCTGTCGCAGGAGCCGGCTTGACTTCCTCCACAGAAGCGTTCGAAATTGAAGTGCTTTGCTGGTCCCAATGGCCACCCCACGTGTGGTGAGCTGGGGGATCCGCGGGCGGAGACTCCATTGGCGGCGGCGGCGGCGGCATTGCATCAAAGCTCTCGGTCTCAAATGCAACTCTAGAGGCGGAGAACGACGCTGAAGCCGCCTCTCCACTCGCAAATGGCTCAGTTTTCGTCGTACTAGTTGATTCAAAGTGTACCTGCGGCTGTGGTGATGCCGATGGCGTGTCTGGCGGCGAGCCAAAAGCGTCGTCGTCGTCGCCCCAGGCAAAGTCGTCCTTGTCTTCCACCTCCTTCTCCACGTCTTTGGCTGCGGCTGCACGCTCCGACTCCTCCATGGGGTCCGAGAGCACTCCCGAGGGCGAGTCACAGCCCCAGCCGTCGTCGCTGAACAGGTCTTCCGAGTCGTCCATTGAGAAGAGCTGGGTCGCCTTGGGCTTGGGTTGGCTCGTCGTGACGCTGGACGCGCTCACACTGGCGCTTCCAGTGACTGTAGACGTGGTCGTCTTCGTCATTGCAGCAGTAGTAGAAGAAGATCTACTGGTGCTGCCGAAGTTCATCGTGCTGGGACGCGCCACCGTCGACTGCAGCGTTGATGATGCGGTGGATGTGGAGGTGATGCCATGCCCTAGTGGTGGACTGCGTTGACTGCTACCACCTCCAACGCCAAGCATACCATTTCCACCACTATTCGTAGCCGTCCGCCAGCTGCCGAACATGGCCGGCGGTCTCGCTGACGCACCGGAGGGTGGCCCATTCGCGGCGGTTGCGCTGCTGAGGCTCATTCCCGCCGGTACTTGAGGCGGAGCAGGCGGAGGAGCACCTCCACCGCCACGCAGCGTGATGTTGTTGAAGCTGCGGTTGCTGCTGGTGCTGGCGCCGCTCCCCGCACGCGAGCGGGAGCTCTGCGCGTCGATGCCCAGCGACGCGAAGAAGTCCTGGTGGTCGCGTGTAGCCGCCGGCTTCTGCCGCAGCCCCGCCATGCCCGTGTGGGCACTCACCGGTCGCGTGCGCGTCACGCCGCCGCCCGTCCCGGCGCCCGTCCCGCCTGAGGCGCCCAAGAAGCCTCGCCCGGCATCCATGGCCGCTCTGCTCGTGCTTGAGCCTGCTTTGGCTTACACGATGGGGTTTCACCCGAGGAATACGGGGCCGGATCTAATTGGGCGGCGGCGGGAACGGCCATGTGGGGCGAATACCGGCGGCATACTGGTATCGCGCGACGGTACCTGGGTTTAAGCACCTGATATTTGTGCCGAGCGCTGGCTGCTGCTGGGGAGAACCTGGCGATACGGACGGGAAGGCGGGGCGGTCCAAGGCGAAGAAGCCCAGATGACGTGGAGCGAGGCCGAGAGCACGAGTCATGCCCTTGGGCGCATGACGCGCATGGCGCACATGACGGGCGTTGCCACGGGCGTCTCGAGGACACGCCCGCGCAGCAGATACAGGCGCCGCTGTCCGGCTAGGCTGACAGGACGCCAAGTCGAGGCAAGCGCATTGGCGCTCGAGGCCCCCGCCCGAGGCTCCCGGCCTCAAGATCTCGCAAGTGGCGGAAACCTCCTCCAATCGCCTCGCCTCCAAGGCGCAGATCGCGCTTTCCGCGTTCCTTTTGCCCCAATCAGGGCGGGCGAAGCCCCTCGTGGGGGGCCCTTGATTGGCCATAACTCGCGCTTTTCCTCCAACCAAATCCCGTTCCCTCTTCACCTGAAACGAGGAGGAACGTCTTGTTATCTTGCGAGCGCGAAGGAACGCGCGAAGCTCTCAAGCTCAAGCTCAAGCTCAAGCTCAAGGGCGCCCGAGGCGGCGCGCCATCGAGGAGAGAGATGCCGGTGGAGGTGCAGCGCAAGCTCACGGTGCTGGGCTTCCCAGGCGTGGGCAAGTCGTCGCTCACGACCTGCTTCGTGGAGAACCGCTTCGTGGAGAACTACGACCCGACCATTGAGAACACGTTCCACAAGACCATCCGCGTGCGGAATGCGCACTTCGTGACGGACATTGTGGACACGGCCGGCATGGTACATTGCCCTCGAGCTCTTACGTGCGTGCATGGTCCTCTGGGCCCGTGACCCTCACGTGTGCGTTGGCTGGTGGAATTCGTAGGACGAGTACGCCAACTTCTCTCAGGCGGCGTCCGTGGGCGTCCACGGCTACGTGCTGGTGTACTCCATCGGCTCGCGCACGTCCTTCGAGAAGCTCAAGCTCATCAACGAAAAGCTGCTCAACATGCTGGGCTCCAAGCCGCCGCGCGTCCTGGTCGGGAGCATGTCCGACTTGGAGAAGAGCAGGCAAAGACGCCCCCATCCAGTTCTTCCGCGTGTTGCTGCTCGAGACCCCCCAACCTGCCACTTACTCGCAACCTACATGTGTCTGCTGTGCGCGTGTGCTGTGTGGTGCAGGGAGGTCTCTGTAGAAGAAGGCCAGCTGCTGGCGAGTCGCTGGGAATGCCCCTTCGTCGAGTGCTCGGCCAAAGACAACGAGAACATCAGTGCGTCGTGCCGGATCCCTCTCTTGCGCAGGTAGATGCACGCCCCCACACTAACGTGTACGTGCGTCTGCGCCTTGCTCTTCCTGCTGCGCAGACGAGGTCTTTACCTATCTCATCAAGGAGATCGAGCGCGACTCGGGGCTGCTGGAGGTCAGCGACGACTCCCAGTGCACGATTCTCTAGACCACGAGCACGACCACCTCCACCGCTCCGGCTCGCCTCCTCGCAGCGCGACGGCAGACGCAGAGACGCACACCGCGCAGACAAGGAGAGCGAGGGGAGGAAGAGGAGAGACACGCGAGGGCCAGCTCCCAGCTCGCAGCCCAGCCCAGCTCAGCTCGCAGCACGCCAGCCAGTGAGCCTGGCCCCATGCATTGCACAGTTTCGTTTCGAGTCGTTCTAGAGGCCTCTCGGCCCCAGAGCGGCCTCCGTCGGGCTGGACGCCGCAGTAATGCAACGCGCTTGACGAGATCACTAGCACCCTCCACATCCACACCACTCCACAGCCACAGCCACAGCCATAGAGCCATAGAGCCATGCAGCCATGCAGCCACGCAGCCCGCCAGGCG
>JAADYK010000870.1:0-13316 GCA_023338225.1 Halophytophthora batemanensis | reverse complement strand
TCGTGGGCGAGGGCATGGAGGAGGGCGAGTTCTCGGAGGCTCGTGAGGACCTGGCTGCCCTGGAGAAGGACTACGAGGAGGTGTCGGCCGAGACCGCCGAGGGCGAGGGCGAGGACGAGGACTTTGGCGAGGAGTACTAAGACTGGTCCAGGCAACGACCCGAGCCACAGTATGCTATGCCTTCCTTTGTAGTGCGGCGAGTGACGAATACACACACTCATTTAATTGTTAGATCGCTCCAGCGTTCTATTCCCAGGAGAAGGAGTTGGCGGGACGAGGCTGCGGACGTGCCGCATGTTCTCTCTTGTCTGCGTCCCACATTTAGCCACGGTGTCCGACAGTTAGGTTGGTAGGCTCTTGCACCCTGGACTTCTTGTTGCTTGGAGCTGGCATCGGAGCGTTCACAACGAAAACAGAGGCCTGACAGGCGAGAAGGCAATTGGAAGTGGTAGCACACCATGAACTCCAGCGCGTCGTTCCAGGGCTATCTGGAGGACTTTGAGGGCGCTCGGACGGAGGCGGTTGCCGCTATCGATGCGTACGCCAAGAGCTCCAGCCGCGGTAAGCTTTGTTGTTGCCTGCATGCAGAGGTTGGCGAGATGCAGATCTGTGGGTCTGTTGACTGGGTCACTGTGAACAGAACAACGGGAGACGCGCGTGGTGGCGGCCAGGAGCAGTGTGGAGGAAGTAGAGCGATACGTATGTGTTTGCTGGGGAACTCATTTGTGTTGCAGGAGACGATGGAGGACCGACTTTTTTGCCGTGACTGCTACGGTAGTTGCGCGTGCTGGAGAATGAAGCCAAGAGTGGCGCGACGCCTACAGCCAAGCGCATGATGGAGCAAGTACGTGCTCTCCCGGAGAAATGACGAAGAGCAGATGAATCGCGACTTGTTCAACGGTTGCTGGTGTCATGGATCCTTGTCCAGGTGCGTCATTGTCGGACACAAGTCTCGACTTTGACGGCGGCGCTGAATAAAGAGCTCCTGGTAAGCGACGCTCGAGCTGGAGGCACGAGTGGGGTGGTCGAGAGCGGCAACTCGGTACGAAAAGCTAGTCAAGTGTGGTGGCCATGCTAGTATTGCTCTTGCTGGAGAGAACTTTGGCTTGACAGTGCCCGGCTCAATTGCTTGCGGGGGTGGGTCGACTCAGAAGCAGCAAATGGAGCGCTGTGCAGAGCGTCTGGACCGGTTCGTGGCCAAACACAACGTATTGTGAGCATCGGGACGCAGTTCTAAGCCTACAAACTCTTTGCGTTGTTTACAGCACCGGCCGTCACCTTGACGACGCTCAGCGCACGCTGGCAGACACGGAAGCCATCGGTGCGAACACTTTGAGCGAGAGATAAAGTCGTCACTTTGATGCCTGTCTGTTGGGCACTAACTTTGTGTCGTGCATGCTGCAGCGGCGAACGTGACGACAAATCTGGCGCAACAGCGCGCGCAGCTGGAGCACGTGGAGATGGATGTACGTGTTGGAGTCGCCGATCTGCCAGTACTTGCTTCTGGTGCCGTTGGCGGTTTATATTTAAAAATTGTAATGTGTGAACTACATGTACATGGTGTATCAGGTGGAGCAGACGCGAGAGGATACTGAAGAAGCTCGTGGACATCTGAAGCAGCTGGCGTGCAAGGTGTTCTCGAGCCGCGTGCTTCTTGGAGTGGTGATCGTGGCGCTGGCTGCGGCCATTGCGCTCGTGTCCTACTACAAGTGGTACCCACGCGACAACAAGGACGTTCTGGGCATTCTGCCCAACTCGACCAGCAGCGCCTAATACCAGAGCCGCGCAGTAGGCGACAGTAAACACGAAGCACGTGCGTTGCCTAACGTGCATGTTCAACTTGAGGTTCTTTCTCCTCCGTGACTACGAAGCAAGTCGATCCTGCGTCCTACAGATACAAGACGCCGTTGGCAGTTAGACCAGACAGCCGTAGTCGGGCGAGATCTGCAGGAACACGTCGTCGAAGAAGCGCTCGCTGGTGTAGTCCACGTGGTTCGCGTGCGCCGTGAACTCGCCGTCGGCGTCGCGCAGCGTCCGTTCGTCCTCAAAGTGGGCGTTTCCGGCGCTACTGGCGCTGGGTGGGAAGTCTCCACGCAGCTGGTTACTGTCTGCTTCGCCATTGTGAGACGTATAGATCGTCTGGGCTGGTGAACGCTGACGCTGGCTTGACGGAGAGGCCTGTAGTAGCAGCGCCGCCGCTCTCTCCGTGACAGCGGGGTTGCCATAGCCCCCCGCTTGGATCTCAAACTGGCTTAAGCTCGTATACGCTGAGAAAGGCACTCGTAGTTTGGCGTAGTAGGCGTCCAGAGCTTCGTTGGAGCACAAGCTGTCCTTGGAGTCGGGTCGCGCCATCATGGCGGCGACATCTGGCGACGGGGACGTGCCAAGCGACGTCAGCGCGCGTCCGAAGGATGCAGACGGCAGATACGTGGGCTGAGACCTCCGAATGGAGCGCAAATGCACTGGCGCGGTCGGCAGAAAGTCGCTGTAAGCCCCAGCATCAGTGGTTGAGGCGTCTGAAGCGCTGCCAGGCCAGTCCAAGAAGGGTGCGTCACCGCTAAAGCGCGGGCTGGAAGTGGAGGCGAGCGAGGCTGTACCGTCGTCCGAATCGTCCACGTCATCGTCGTCAAAGGGTTGCTGTGGACGCCCCGTAAGGCGGCCAGAGGCATCCAGGCCGTACGTCTCGGGCGCCATGAGCGTGTCTAGCTGGCTCTTGAAGGCAGCGTACTGCTTCTGCTGCTTGTCGCTGAGTGGGCCGTCGTCCTTGCAGCGATGCAGCTCCTGCAGGTTGCGCTTGAGACTGCGCACCTTGCGATAGGGCCAGTGACGGATGCCGATGGCTCGGCAGCGCTTCTTGAACGCTGTGGCACGCACGCCGAACTTCTCCGCCGCCGCTTTGAGCGGCAGGTGGAAGTGTAGACTGAGCGCCTCGAAGTTGCAGGCGGGGGACAGCGACAGCAGCGCACTCTTGCGAGCCGCCAGCGCCCTCGCCGCCGCGAACCGGTCGCTGCTGTGCGGTTCTCTGGGACTCGCGTACTGCTCGCCCAGGACGGAGATCGCCTGCAGCTTGAGGTTGAGCGGCATGACCACGGCGGTGGAAGGTGGCGTCGTCGGGTGGCTGTCAAAGGAGGCGTCCGGAGGCGTGGAGACGCACGTGGCCTCGGGCGACTGCGGGCGCGGGTCAGCGTGCTGGGGCATGGGGGCGGCGGGGCTGTCTGGGGCGCGGCAGGAAGCGGAATGGCGCTGCACATTGGACAGTGGAAACTCAGGGGGAAGAAGATCGGGTTTCTGCCCGTTCAAGATCGAGGATGGGTTCGACTTTCTGTGATTTTTGCGCAAGTGCGCCTTTTGTGCAGCGGAAAGATCGCCCTGAAGGAGCTGGAGTAGCAGGGCTGAGTGGTGCGGTCTATCCGAGACGAACGCGCGAAATGCTGTGCCTTGGATTTTGCCAAGTCTGCGTTTGGTTGCTCTCAAGAGACTTTCCGCTCGGGTTTCTACTTGAGGACGAAAAGATCCACAAGCCGCCCCCAGCATTCAAGCAGCACGCCGGCCACGAAGAGCAGGGCGAACGCCAGCCAAAAGGCACCGGGTCTGGTCGCCAAAGAGCTGCTCGCGACCTACACCAAGAGCACTTCCGCCCTCCGCTGCGTCCCCATCTCGGTGCGCTGGCCTGCGGCTTGGCGACCCGTCGCGTCAACTCCTGGGCCTACCAAACGCTGACGAGATCGGACCGAGGTGACGGTCTCAAGAGCTTTCGGCGCATTCTCGAGACTGTCTGGTTCGTAGCGACAGGTGGAAAGTTTTGCCAAATCGCCCCCAAGACAATCGCAGCCACTTCAATGTCCCCTCAGCGTGCAACCGCTTCTATGGAATGCGTGCCAATTGGCTGGGTCTCCCCGTCGCAGGTTGCTGGAACAGAGTCGTTCGCGATCTTGACCATGACAAGCTGCAGGACCAATTCTCCAGACTCAGCACCGAGACGCCCGTGCAGTGCCATGGTGTCCTGCTTGCTGGAGAGGTCCCTGCACTCTTCCTCGGCGGCCGCGCTCATTCCTTTTGGCGTTAGCATTGCATCTGCAGGCATACTAGCAGCACCATCCTTTCTCGCTGCCTCCATGTGCCATCGAAAAGCTGCCAGTCCCGACGCTCCCTGTAGACCACAAGCACGATCTACAGCTCCTGGTAGAAAGCGGCGAGCGAGTCTGTATTGAGCACAGCCAGCACTGTCTAGCGCTGCAATTGTCTGCTGCTAAGGGCGGATTCGCCGTCGTCTCCCGCATCTCTAAAAGTCGCTAGCTAGAATATACCTTAACCGGTTGAACCTACCACTCACCCCCTGCTGAGACTTGTGACGTCGGTAAGCAACTTGGCCATCTCCTCAGGCGATACCGCTTCTCCAGTATGCAGCGGATCTCCACGGCGCTTGCCATTACGCACGGGAAAGGCTTTGGCAGTCAGCAGGTTCAGTAGCTGCTCCTTCTCCAGCAGCTTCTCCAGTAGTTGTTGGCGTTCCGAGGCATTGAGGCGGTTCTCCCCGAAACCAGTGCTCGTATTCGGGCGTCGAGTGCTCGGGCTGGCTGCCACGCTGCTAGCACTGGGAGACGGCGATACCAACGGCAGTTGAGAAGCGTGGGCGATCTCGCCACGTACGTCCTGAAGACAGTCCTTGAGGATGATCTCCAGCTCCGTGTGGTTCTGGAGCTCCAGTTTGTACGCCGTGCGCACCTGCTGCAGGTTGCGTCGCTCCACTTCTAGCAGTCGTTTGAGTCGTTTGATGATTTCTTTGTATCGGTTATCACCATCAGACGCCAAGGCCAGTGTGTTGATTCCTACGGCGGTGTTAGGCCGTTGCTGGTGGCCCGCAAGCGCGAGACTTGTGGCGGAGTCGCGATAGTGCACTTTAGGCAACGAACTAGTGGAAGCTGCGGGGAAAAGTGGCTGCTGGTGGGACGCAGGGTGCGAATACTGGTGCTGCTGCTGCTGCTGTTGTGGCGGCTGCCCAGTTTCCTGCAGCGCGTCCACTTGCTGGCGAAGCGCATCAAGCTCCGAGCGCAGCGTCACATTGTCCTTCTTGACTGTCACAAGCTGCTTCACGAGGAACTCGCGGTCGTTCTCCTGCGTCGAGAACTGCGTCTTGAGACGCTGGTTCTCGCGGGTCAAGCTCTGGTTGAGGCGATCCAGACGGTCCGCCAGTTCCTTGGTCCACTCCACTTCTGTCTCGAGCTGCTTGCTCTTCTCGATCCACGCTGATGCACCGTCGTCTGTCTTGTTCTTCTCCGACTCGAGCTCCTCTTGCACGCTGTAGAGCCGTGCTCGGAACGCACGCAGCAGATCCTTCTCTTGTTCTGCAGGTCGACACGATGGCAGATCAGGTCCATACGCAGGCTGCAGTTAGGAGGCCAGCTAGACGAGCAATATGCCAATGGAACAAGCCCACAGTTTCCGGACAGCACGTACGTGCCTTGCAAGATCTTGCTGGTGCGGTCCTGCACCTGGTCCACGCTCTCGAGGATACTGCGGTGCATGATGCGTAAACGGTCCATGGAGGCGTCTAGCGAGCTCTCCTTGCTCTTCTTGGCGCGGGAATCCGATAGCAACGCCTCCAGCTCGCTAATGCGCACCTTGTACTGTCGTTCGCGGCGCACATAACTCTCCTGCACGCACATGCGCACCAATCCGTCCATATAAGTTCAAGCATGGGTGGCAAAAAGCTCAAGGTTCAATGGCCCACCTGTCTTCTGGCCAGCTCTTCATGCAGTTGAGCCACTACGTCCTTCTGCTCCAGCACGTTCCCGTTCTCGTCACGGTCGAAGGTAGCGGCCGAGTTCTGCTCTGATACAGCGCTGAGCCCCAAGATTTTGTTCCGGAACTTGGGCATGCTCTCCTCCGGACTCCCGGGCTGCATATGCCACCAGCTAGGGCGTAAGAACTGGAGAAGAACAAGTCCATGCAGAAGACGCTCCGCGTCACATGGAGCTCAAACGCACCTTCCGCCCGGACGTGGGCTTGATACTCTTGGCCTTGGTAGGCATGGCAGTCTCTGCTTACGACGGACTTGTCTTCACACTCGCGTCTTGCTTGGCATCCACAGCTTGAGCTTAGGCCCGTCACTTCTTGTCGTGGGCTACAAGAGCGTAGATCTAAATGGAAAGCACCAACGTCGCCTTCTCCTTCAAGCGCCAGGGATAGTGACGACCTCTTCCCGAGCCAGTATAGCTACTATAAATACGAGCATCTCGCTCCATCGCATATGAGTTGAGATTTGAAGTGTTCACATCTACTGCAAGACGGCGGAGTACGGACAATGGAGGACACAAATCACTCACTTTTGCTGCAATGCGTTGTCGTTGTTTCATTGCAGACCGGAGCAGTTCCAAGGCAGCGGAGACTCCCGTTCCCCATTGCTGCTTTCACCTCGTTTAGCTCACCGCAATTGCAGCGGGTCAGTGGTTAATTGGACGTGCAGTAGCTTCAGCTCGCAGTCCAGCTTGGCGATGGCAGCCAGATGCAGCGGTAGTGGCGACTGTCTCTCCATTGTCGTCGGGTGCATCGTCAGATACGAGAGCGCGTGGAAATCCCGAAGAATAGCAGTCACCACAGCTTTGGGCATGACGTTCGAGCCGTCGGAACCTTCCAATGCTTGTAGTAGATCCCGTACAAATGACAGTTTCAGCACCACGGGCTCTTTCTTGCCGTCCAGCACGTGCTGGTCGTGCAGTAGGGACGTGGTTTTCCATGCGTCACTGCCTGTACACAGCACAGCACGACTGTTTTCACGTGACTGCCATTGTGCACGGTCGTGCGGGGAGATGACAGCGAACCCTAGAGTCTCCTCCACGTACAGTGTAGATGACGGTTCGCCACGGAACTGCACATCTTCACACGGCACCGTACTGAGTTGCACCAGAAGAAGCCGAGATACGAGCGTAGCGTACTTTGTCGGGAAGAGTTCTTCAGCCCGTTGAGACTGGAGATGGCCCCATGCTTGTCGCTCATGATCGCTCATGACCGAGACCTTGGCCATACCAGCCAGCCGAGTGATGACCAACGTCGTTTTCTCTCCAAAGAGTGCGAAGAACGGCAGGAACTTGTTCATCATAGCCACCAGCGCGTCTTCCAGCCCATCATCCACTGCCTTGACCGGGATCATGTACGTTTCCAGGACGGAACCCACCGCGTCGGTACAACTACAAGCAAGCCACTTGCCGTCTTCCGACAGCAGATACCCGCCGTATACAAACGCAGGTCCCGTCTCCGTCAACTT
Source organism: Halophytophthora batemanensis (assembly GCA_023338225.1). Lineage (NCBI taxonomy): Eukaryota > Oomycota > Peronosporomycetes > Peronosporales > Peronosporaceae > Halophytophthora > Halophytophthora batemanensis. Next base: position 6,052 of record JAADYK010000870.1, on the reverse strand, counting down.
GGCAGCTGTCTCCACTCGCCAGTCCGCTAGATGGTACAGTCGTTCGCTGAGAAAGCGAGTGTGGCCTGGTCCAGAGGCACCTTCCGCCGGCTTGAGGGTCACACTCTCGCACACACGGTCGTAGAGACCAAAGCAGCTGCCCAGCAGCGCATGCGGCGTCGGGTTCACCTCCACCTCGTACAAATCGTCCAGATATACGGCTTCCACAGTCACACCACCCTTCCAGACGTTTGGTTCAGTCGCTTCCGAGCCAAACAAGCCATGGGAAAAGGCTCCAAGTGCCCACATCTTGTGTTTCATGTCGCTACGACGGAAGGGAAGTACCAGATACACCACATTCCCCACTGCAGAACGGGAAAACGCCTGTTTCTTGGTGGTGCCGGCGGATAGCACGGGACGCAGTAGTTCTCCAGCCGCGCGGAAGTTGGCAAAAGCGTCCTGCATGCTTTCAGCACACTCCAGAAGCACCAGTGCGTTGGAAGCGTCCACTTTGGCGTAGGCGTTTCCTTCCAGTTGGCTCAAGTCCACAGGTGCGTGGTCCCCCATGTGACACTGAGCGTACATACTGCGGAAGCACGCCAAGTACGAGAGCGCCAGCGAACCGAGCCACTGCGATGGCGATTGTGGACACACGAGGACGTAGTCCACGGGCTTGGGCGCCGCCACGGGGTGGAGGTCGCGTAATAAATATTCCGACAGGAGCGGCGGCTCCACCTCGTAGCTCGACTCGAGCGTAGCCACGCACAGCTTCGGGGGTTGGTCCAGTCGCACCGCTTCTATTCGCTGGCTCAGATCGCCGTCGCTCGCCTTTGTGGACGCTGTGGACGCTCGTGTGTAGTCCTGGAAGCTCAGCCATTGGCGACTTCGGTGGCCTACTGCAGGGTCATCGCTCTTGGCCGTGAGCGAAGAGGCCAGGTTGTGCAGATAGGGCTGCACGCGGTCCACCATACTCTGCTTCTCACTCCAGCTAGCAGTCTCAACGTCCAAATTGGCATGGGTGGACCAGGCGCTAATGGCTTTGGGCTCTTGTCTCCAGCCCACTAAGGCTCCAGATGCTGCCAACTGGACTCCCAGTGCGATTTCGCGGTCGCGCAAAGCGAATCGTTCTGGGTCACTGGCTGCTTTCACGGCTTGTTCTCGCGCGTTTTCCAGGAAAGAAGCTTCATCAAAATCCAGTACAAGCTGGCGCTGGTGGTCCTTCTTCTGCTGACGACTCTTCTTCGGGTACCGCAGCTTCTTGTACTCGGACTTCCAGTGCGCAAAGCGGTCGGAATACAACCGCAGACGCAGTTGTTCGGCCGTGGCGTCGTTAATAGCGAGCAGAGTGCCGCATTCTCGCGGCTGGGTGGGGATATAACCCTCGGCATTCGGCAACAACTTGACTTTTGTCGGTACCTCCTTGGCGATGCTGGCTTCCAGCTTTATTGTGGTCTCCTCGTCCACATAGTCTTGTAGAGCCTGGAGCAGCGGATGCGTCTTGACTGGTCGGCCATCCAGCGCTTCCTGCTGCTCGTTGTGCGAGAGCGACTCCACCAGTGACACCGCTACACTCAGTGTGGGTTTGCGGGTTTTCTTGGGCTTCATACTCGTGGGTTCCGGCTTAGCCAGCGATGCCTTGGCCAGCGAATAGAGCTGCGATGGACTCAGACCAGCGTAGTTAGCCCCATTGCCCAGCATACTGGAGGACAGCGTTGTAGTGGACAACTGTTTGAGTGCTCTGGCGTTTCCATTGGGCGTAGATGACTCGAAACTCAAGGACAGAGCAGGCTCCTTGGCCTTTTTTGCGCTGGAGCCGTTCCGTCGTCGCTTGAAGCGTCGAACATCCGGGTCCACGCGTAGATGCAGCTCTGTGTCATGAGGGAAAGTCATGCGGACCACTGGGCCACTGGTATCAGGCGTGTTCACGTGCGTATCAGGCGACACAGGCGTGATGGAGTCGTCGTTCTCGCCTGGATCCATACTGCTGCGCTTGCGTTTCTTCCTGGCGGACCCTGAGCCAGCTAACCCACGCCGTAAGAGCTCGTCTGATTCCATGTCCGCATCTTGTCCTCCATCCTCCTCCTCGTCCTCCGCGTCGTCCTCATTCTCCTGCTTGGCTGCGTCGTCCTCATTGCCCAGACAGCCGTCACTGTCGTCCATGCGCCGCTTGTGTCGACGCTTGGAGACCGAGCGGAACCAAGGCACCACATCACCATACTTGGTATTAGCCACGATTCGAGGCACCAAGCCGTCGTCCAGATGCCAGACGTCCACTACTGAGTGGTCCTGTCGGGATGGCAGCCCCAGTAAGCGTTCCCAGGACGCACGCGGGTCTCCCAGCTCCTCATCCAACGCTGAGAGTCCTGACTGTTGCTTCACCACGTCTAGCGTCACGGCCAAGAGGTTGGACGGATGCAATAAGTGAAAGTGCAGTCGGAAGGCTGGCGTGGGCACCTCCTCCTCGAGGTACACGTCCGTGTGGTTCAACTGCGTGAGTGACGGGCAACGGAAGACAAACTTGGCGTCGTTGGGCGTGAAAAATCCGTCCGAATCGCGCAGGAACTCGCTCTGGGCCGTCAATTTCCGCGTGGTACAAGCAGCCAGAGCTGATAATAACCGACGCTGGATGCGTCCAGACAGCACTTCTGGTAGAAGCTGAGCGTTACTAGACCAGACGCCGCTCTCCGTCTCGCGTACACCTGCGGGTGGTGCAGTTGACACACCGCTCTGCACGCCGTTGACTACGAAAAGCCACAGTGAAGAGCTGTCGGGTGTGGATGGAGGTTCTGTTTCCAGCACACAGAGCGCATTCCGGCGCTGCAGGCGCTGGAAATGCACCGTCAGAGCGTCTCCTTGATGCAGTGCCGCGTGCGCTGCGCCGTCGTTCGCGTCCTTCTTCGCTTTCTCTTGAGACGCACGCGGCGACGGCGTCTCCGGACAATACACGTGCCATTCCAAGGACGTCAACTCGCACTAGAGACAGTAGCGACCAGATCCAGTGCCATAAAGAAGCACAGACGCACGCGAATATTAGACACCTCTGCTGTGCTGTCTGGCGGCTGGAGGGTCGGGAGGGGAAGCAGGGGGCATGCTAGCGAGCCACTTAGCAGAGCTATACGACAGTACCAGAGCGAAGACGTTGGTGGTCAGCGCCGCCGACGAGCCCGCGCGCTCCATCTTGCCGCACGCGCTCCAATCCAGCGGAGCGCTCCCGCACACACTAAGGCACCCGCACGCGCGCGCAGGTCCTGGGGCGCCGTGCTGCTCGTCTGCGTGAGCGTCGTCCGGCCGCCTTGACGCTTCGCCTTGCCGCCGCCTCCTGTCTGCGCCACAAGGGGGAGGCCTAGACAGAGGGGTTGTATGGGCGCCCTCCCCCGCCCAGACATTCGCCTGGGGGGGTGTTTGGCCACGCACGTGGTCCACATCAGATTGTACCAGGGGCTTGTATTGAGGGAGGTCACTGTCCACCCCGTCATGGCTCCTCCAAACCCACCACCATCGAGGCTGCTGTCCAGCTGTTGGCCTGCTTGACTGCTTCACGCCCTTCGTGGGGTCGGCCCCTGGCCGTGGACAGCTCTGTGAAGCGGTCTAAAGACTGCTGGGGCACTGTGGGGGCAGCTGCGGGTGCTGCGACGGCTTTGTGGCTCGTCGTGCCGCACTCGAGCCAGTCTTGGCACACGCCCAAGACATGTAGCCATCGCCACCAAGCGACACACGCCCAGCCGTCTGGCGCTCGGGCTGCGCTTGCTTTCTACAATGCTACGCGTCTTCGAGGTCGGCGGCGAGATCCACGACCCGCTGCTGCAGCGCTGCGATCTCATCCGTAAGCTCATTGGCGTCCAAGGCGTAATTTTCATCTGAAATGCACCATTCGCCACACAGCACACAGCGCAGAGGTAAGTATCCTGCCAACTCACAGCCAGCCGCAGCCGCGCACGGACGTACCGAAGCGCAGCACCTGCCGCTCCTGTGAAGAAAGCCCCCGACCATACAGTAACACCTCCAGCTTCTGCAAATGACGCTTCAAGCCCGCCACGTCCCGCGTGAAGCCTTCCATCTCCATGGCGCGACGCTTATCCAGACTGCGATAGCGACTGCGCAGCTTGGTGAGACGCACTTGCAAGTCCTGGATGCGCTTGGTGCAGGCCTCCTGCATGGCCGCGTACTGCTCCTTCAGGATGAGCAGGTCGCGCTCCCGAGCCAGAGCCTGGTCGCGGAACTCCAGGACCGTCTGGTTGCCTTCTTCTCGCACAACTTGGCGTAATGCGGTGGTTTCTTCGCGGACTTGTTGAGCCATTCGAACCTTCTCCGTGGCTAGTGACTCGCATTTCACCTTGACTTGATGCAGTTCTTCGTGTGCTAGCCGCTCGGATTCCTGCGACTTGTGACGCAGCACCAGGTAGTCTTTCGTGGTCTGAGTCAAGATCCGCTTCGTCTTCTCTACTTGCTTCTCCAATTGCACGCTCTTCTCCTCCGTCTGATGGTATTGCTGCACGAGCTTGGCCTTCTCTTGTGCAAACTCGTCCATCAACGTCTGCATGTAACACCATGTGAATCTTAGAGCGTCACTGACACCACAAAAGCATGAACTAGCGCACTGACTCGCGAATCCGACGCACCTGGACACGACGTTCCGAGAGTTTCTGGTGCTCCTCCAGCTGCTTCTGCAGGTTCTCGATGGTCTTGGTGAGCGCAGCGGTCTGTTCGTTGGGCATGTAGATGGTACGCAGCACCTTGTTGGGCGGAGCAGTGCGTCCTGCGGCTGCCACGCTGGTGGCATTGCCCCGACATGCAAAGTGCGGGTGTTGCTGTCGCAGCTTCTTCTTGCGCTTCTCCTTCATCTCCTCCGAAGCGATATACATTGTGGATGGATATGGATACGCTGTAGGAGTGGGCTGGCGCTGGATGGGGTACGTCGTCCTGGATCCAGGCCGACAGTCACGGAAGAATGTCACCTGGTAAACCATCCGAGACAGAAGTACACGCATGCTACGTTGGTCAGATGAATACCACTCGAGAGTTATTTGCAGTGCGATGGCGGAGTATGCACCTCCTCCGTGATCGGCTGCGTGAGTGTGAGGAGGTGTTGGATCTTCTGGCGGTCGTCTTGCTCCTGGATGCGCAGTGCGTTATTCTGTGCCTCCAGGTCGATCAGCTCTGCTTGGACTTGGAATAGTGCCGCGTTCGACTTCTTCAGAGACGTCTCCAGATCCGCCACCTGGTACAATCAGTCCACACAGTTAGTGTGCCACTACGATACGAATGCTGCGTGTGGTACAGCTACATCGAGTTGGTAGCAACCTCTTCTGTCTTCATCTTGAGCTCCCATTTGAGTCGATGCGACTCCTCCTTCGAGACCTGCGGACGCCAACACAGCAGTTAGGCTCCGCAACATCCGCCAAGCGCATTGCTATCTGCAGTGACTATACGCGCATAGTGCAGGTTCGTACCTCCACCTGCGCCATGTGCTCCAGTGTGGTCTGGCGCTCCAGGTGGAACTGCTTGCAGCGCTGGCGGTAGAACGCAAGCAGCTCAGCCGCATTCTTGTCGCTTGGTTCCTCGACCCCGCTCTCTTCCACGGACCCGCGCCGACTGTACGAGAAGCTCCGCCGGGGAGAGCCGAAGGACAGCAGCTCCTCGCCTTCCGCCGCCGAGCACGAGGCTGGGGCCGCGGAGAATGGAGACGCCGCCGCCGCCGCCGCCGTCGTCGTCATTTTCCCCGCGGGCTCGTACTTGAGCTCAAACTGAGACGTCGCTGCAAGTGGCGCTCAGGCTACTGCCCCCAACTGCATCTGCATTCGGTACGAATACAGGCACATTGAAGACACCAATTCCAGCTTGGGATGCGGCGTTCTCATAACTGCTTTTCATTTTGTTGCAACTTGCCCTCGATTATTCACCACACCAAGATCAAAAATTGACCAATCACAGACAAGATGGGATCTAGCCTAGCAGCTACTCGTGATACCAAAAAGTCATAACCATCCAGTTTGGGATGCAACGCGCTCCATTCTGCCATGGATCCCGACGGCGCAAGACCACAAGAGCTCCGCTCGCTCCAGGCGAATCAAGG
>JAADYK010000869.1:0-13319 GCA_023338225.1 Halophytophthora batemanensis | reverse complement strand
TAGATATCTGTGAACGTGGACACGGCCAGTCCTGGGTAAATGGCGTTGTCGATCACGCCCGAGATCCAGGCCCAATAGCCGGTCTGGAACGCCCAGAAGGGTCCAAAGGCATTCAGCACCCAGACTGTATAGCCCCCTGCAAGTTTGCCGGCGTTGAACACGTTCCCACGAATAACAACGACGACAGCAAGACCACAATCAACTAATGAGCGCGAAAAATCTTCAAAATTGGCGCGAGTGCGGACTTGCCGTCCTGCGGGAAGGTGGTGCTGAGTTCAGCTGTGATATAGGCCACGGGAAGTCCGAAGACAAGCGGGAACGCTAGCAGGAATATAAATCCTATGAGAGGACCACCCGCTGTAGCCCAGTACGAGGATAGTGATCAAACCTTGGTTAGCACTCAATTTGAACGAAAATCTGCACTGCCACGCAGAAAGTGAGGCACTAGACCGCACCCGACACAAGGTGTTCCTATCCAATAGGTCCACCGCATACCTACAGCTCAAATAGTAGCGAAAGAACCGAGAGTACGTGAGAACCAATAAATAGATTGCGAGGCGCACAACAACTCCCTAAGTGCCCTCTAACGCACCGCGAAGTAGCACAGGCCAATGATGGGGATGATAGTCAGTTGGCGACGCGGGATTTCTTGCACGGGCTCTAGTCTCGGCGTTAGCTTTGCCTGCAAAGTGTTGGAGGTCACTTCGCTGGTCACCTCGTAGACCAGCGGCGAGTAGTCTCCCAAACGGGATGAATGAACTCGACACAAGATCCTGCATATCTACCACGAGCAGTCTGGTATGTACAACCCACCAAGAGAGCAGCTCACCTCTCCGACTTCACTTGCATTGCTGCAAAGTCCTGAATCACGACCTTCGGACTCGGCTGCGGAGTCATGTTGGGTTTGAACTCGCAGCACCTGCACAAGCGACTTGCTGCTGCTTGGACTCCCACAGTTGCCGTTGCCTCGTATTCGTGCTGCTACTCGTTTCGGGTCTGATGCGTATTTTCAACTGGAATGGGCAAAAGACCAGGAAATCCATGGGTGAGTTTCGTCGAGTGAGGCAGGTTGTCATAGCCTTCATGCCAGCGGTCAGTGCAGAGGCACCACAACCGCTGGGTTCTTTTCGCCAGAAAGAACTGGACGCGATGTCGCGTCCTCGCCGATATTTATTTTTTCACTAGGAAACCATTGGGACAAGCGCTGATTTCTTCAGTTGGAGCGACCCCATGGACTTATTACTTGCGCCAGATATCACCCAAACCCAAGCGCAAGTGTTTCTGCTTGGCTAGACTGCTCATGCTAGATGCCCGATAAAGATGTATTGCAGTCGCCATGGTTTCCCTAGCTCAGCGTTGGCATTTTTTCATGACTGCATCTTAGTGAGGAAAGGGGATGTAAGCACGTGTGCACGAAGAAAGGCTTCGGGGCATTCGTGTTCCAAATACGTTGCTGCCCGTAAGCGGTGATTTTCCCTCGTGTAGAGAGCTATAGCACTGCCAACGACTTCAGCATTCCTGCGTTACCGAGCGGACCGCGTTATCACCGGAAACTTTGTGTATCCCTGCGACCAGAAAGCCTGGGTCTTCTGGGGTTTGCTTGACTTTGGAGCACTAGCCAGAACTAGTAGACAGTTATCGCCGTTAGTTTTGCCGACAGCAATGCAGTACAGCCTCCTCCTACATTCGCGAACAGTTTTCTTGGGTCTGTCGTCGTCTTCAAACGCCCGCACTTCCACCTGGGTGTCGTAGTTTGTATGTACTATTTTGCATTTCCCATTTTCTTTTCCATCCTCATGAACACACGATACATATACTGCAACACTGCTGCCGACAGCAATCCCCTCGGTGCCTCTCTTACCATGGCTCTGGAAGCGCCTACTCACTCCCCCTTCCGCCCATGCATATATACCTAGCCGTCGGTCTTCAGTTTCCTAGCATCAGCGTACTCCCGCGCGACGTGCATGCAGGACTCAGCGTCATCTACGACGACCACTAGCCGGTCGCTTGATTGTGCTGATTGGGTACCCATTTGCTAGAAAGATGCACAGGATGAGATGAAGGGGATACACAAAGTCAGAAACAACCCCACTTGCGCAATAGCCAGATTGCACACGAGCGCAGCCGTTTTCCCCACCTTGAAGTGGAAAACGACTGAGTTCTCCATCGCTTCTGCCGACGACACCCCTTCGAGTGTTGACAAGGGGCGCCAATACTCCACCAGCGCGAATCCTTCACGGGTTGCCGCCCACACATTCAGTACCAGCAGCACCCTCGGTGTCACCACCAGCTCTCGCTCGCCAACTCGCGTTAGCCCTCCCTCCCTGCCATCCTGGTCTTCGTACTTGATCGCTTGGTAAAAGCGGAAATCCTTGTGCGCGCTGCTGGACGAGCCCTTCCAGCTCGCCAGATCGACGTACTTTAGCGAAGGTGATTTCGCCTCACCTTCCCCAGAATCTCCACAGTACTCTTTGTCTCTGAAGCCTTCCGCACCGTCCGACTCAGAAGCAGTGGTCACCGCTACCGCCTCTTCTGCTTGTGCATCGAGCTGTGATGTGTTGGAAGAGTGAGATCGCCGACGCAGGCGCGAGGCCACAGCCACAGCCTTGTCCAAGATCGTGCTGCCTGTGCGCAACGGCGCACTATGCGGAGCTGGCATGGTCGATGCCGGTACGCGCGTATTGGTGCTACTGCTTGATCGGTGCGCAGTAGATGTGGATTCTTCTCTCTCGTCATTACGTGATGAAGTACTGGCCAAAGTGGCTGAGCTCGCGAGAGTGCGACAGCTTTCGCTGGACTCACTGTACGGGCCCCATCCGCTCTCGTCCGTGGCGCTTCGAATGCGGAAGACATAGGCCATGTTCGGCAGCAAGTCGGTGACGGTGTGCTTGAGCGTATCAGAGTTGATATCAGGCTTCACGGTCCACCACATGGCAGCTAAGCGGTCCTTTGCGTATTGAATCTGATACTTGGCCACGCCGACGTCGTTCACCGGATCCCACGTCACGACAATCTCCGAGCTGGAGATTGGGAACACTTGCAGAATCCGTGGCGCCACTGAAGCTGACGTCGGCACTGTCGCGATATTGCTGCCACCATTACTGCTAGTGCTCGAAGCGCTGGAGAGAACGGAGCTTGTGGACCCGACGCTGCTGATATTGGCAGCATTACCAAGGCTGCCATTACTGATCGCACCTGGGGCCTTGATCCCGCGCGAAGCGAGGAACAGCGTTACCATGGACTTGGCCTGCTCTTGCAGCGAAATAGAGGAACGAGCAAGTTCCTCCAGCGCCACTGACTCTGGCAGACGCTCGAGCACCACATCGCCGTCCGGGGTGTTCTCAAACGCCCATATCCCATCAGCATCTTCGTCTGCCTCTCTCTGGCCGTTGCGCAGGAGCATCAATTCGCCGTCGCTACCTTCGAACTCTCCGTTGTCCTGGTCGAATTCTAGCCCACCAGCTCCCTCAGGGAGCAATCGCACGAAGATCTGGTTCGTGCCGGGACACACCAGGCGCTCGCAGCACTGGATGATCGTTCCCCTTTCCAGAACCACGTCCAGTTTGTCGGCATAGAACTCTGGCCGGCGACGCGCTCGGAGAGCGATGAGCACGCGGAAGAAGAAGCGGCCTCGCTCCACAAATTCCGGGCACACACCGGGCAGAAAAATGGCAGTGATTGTTGCGTCACTGCTTGCTGCCGTGGGTGTCACGGCACCCGAGTCAGGTTGGAGGGATCCTGCAGTACGTGCATCTAGCGTACTCATAGAGCCGCTGGACAGGCTGTACGGACCCCAGCGTTCCCCATCACCGCAGCGCACACGAAACACGAGCGACTCGTTTGGGTCCAGTCCCACCATCGTCCCGTTAGTGTGAGTGGTTACTCCCGTTGTGTCAACCTTGGCTGTCGTTCCTTCCTCTTTCATCGTGACCGGGCTCCAAGGGTGGAACTCGTCTCCAGACTGCTTCGCCACCTGCAACTGGTAGCGCGCTATCTTGGACCGAGAAGACACCACCAGCTTGTCCCATGTGATACACAACGAGTGCCGCGTGGCGCTTACGAGTGTGGGAGCGAGAGGTGGAATCGAAATCGTGTCGAACGCCTTGGCGTCCTTGTCTATGGGTGTCTTGCGCGGCGATGGAGTCTGGAAGCTCAACACCAAGGGGCGGGATGCCTCTACCACCTTGTCAATCACAGTGGTGAATGGCACACCCTCAAGACTATGCCCGTTGATGGCAACGAGTAAGTCGTCGGCATAAATTTGCCCGCTTGTAGCTGCTTGGCTTTCCGGAATGACGCTCTCCACGACCGCTTGGTACTTCTTGGACCAGCGTGACTTTTGAAAAAGGATACCAATCGGCCCTGGCTCAATTTTCACGTCTTTCCTGAGCGCTTCACTGCTCTTCTCCAGCACTGTTCGAGTCTTGACGCACACCTCCACCCACTCCTCTTCTCCCGCAAGACGCCGTTCCTCTGTGATACCGTCGATAGCTTCTGCCTCATCGGCCGGTGGCAGCTGATGACTGCTGCTGCTCCGAGACGCACCAGACGACCCAGACGTGGAGGACGACACGGCGTCCTTCGCGGCTGCTTTCAGCTGCATCAGACGCTGCGACAGCGTGGAAGCTGTGGTGCTCTTGGTTTTTATCACCTTCAATTTGGTCTTGGCGAGCTGTCCTGCGCCGCTGTTGGAACTGCTGGCGGCTGAGGATGACAGCGTCCCGGTCTTCACGCTGGCATTATCCGTGTTCAAGTCGTCATCACTCGGGACACCAAGCAGATCTCTTGGTGTAATACCACTGCTGTCACCCGCATAGTCGTCCTGCGAAGGGGTGCGCGAGCGATTCAGCCCAATCTTCGCAAGAAGGTTGAACCCGCTTGACGAACTACCACTTGAATCGGGTGGTGACAACATCTCCTCAGCAGCTGAGGGTGCTGGTGGCGGTGATGCAACGAGCAGTTGCTCCTGCTCGAAGGCACCCATGCCCAGGATCGTGCGCTTGAGCTCGTCGAAGCCCCCGTCGAGTCGACTTACGTGCTCAAACCCTTTCTGCAAGAACAGGAGCACTAATCTTGTCACCGACAGATGCTCCGCGTGCACCTTGGCGGCACCACTGCTACCAATCTCATTTGCAAGAGCACCGGGCTCCCCGGGACTCTGCTTCCGCGTCAAAGATACTGGAGGCGCAGACATATCAGTGGATAGCGACGCATCGCCAGCGACAGTGTCCACGACACTGACATCCATAGGCTTGTCTGCAGGTTCGGAGGGCTGCTGGCGGTGGGTTTTGTCGCTGGAGATACCGCGGGTCAGCCGCAGGATGATGTTGTTCGATGTGGAGCGCTTTATCGACGGATCGACCGCAGGAACCGTCGGACCCACGAAGCAAAAGTGACACCCCTTCATGCGCGCGAAGCCTTTCATTAGCTCGTCCAGAGCCTCGGGGCGGTTCACAATATCTGGATCGATGTGATACGAGCAGCTCAAGTGACACTCATGGTACTGCTCCACGGGTCGACAGTCCAGCACGATGAGCGTTAGTGTCTCTGCTTCATCAGCGTCGCTTTCTTCGTCTTGGTCCATAGCGAACAAGTGCTGCATTTTGTTGGAGCCTCTCACAGGCGATAGCAGCGGGTTTAGTGTGTCGTCCACACTATGTAGCTGCTGGACAACTGCCGCAGTGGGAACCAATGCTGCAATCCCGTTCTGCCGCTTGGCTTTGGAGGCCAGTCGGTCCAGTAGATTGCGCACTAGTTCGTCCGGGTACACTTGTAGGCTCGAACACGAGTAGAGCTGTTCGAGGAACGGAGCCATGGCATCGGTGAAGCCACCATAGCACACGGAGTACAAGTCACGCTTGTAGGACCGTGGCGTAGCGTCCGAGATGGCCAGTGCGTTGGCGCACACTTCCTCCAGCTCTTCACGCGTGGAAAAGGTGAGCGAACTGAGCACCTGCGGCAGCATGGCGATATCCGCCTCAAAGATCCGGTCGCGGTGTGCAGCCACCAGCGCGTAGGCCACAAAGTGCAGCAGGAACGGATCTTCCTCAAGCAGGAAGAAATCCCAGAGGTAGAAGACGAAGTCAGGCGGCAGACTGCGTGCGAAGAGCGTCATAAACCACGGCGTGACGTAGAGTTCCGGCGTCATGTCGTTCTGGTCCAGGAAGTGGCACAGCTCGGGGTCATGGTACAGCAGCAGCAGGCGGTAGAGCTGGAAAGAGCACTGCAGAGACCGGAACTCGCGGTCTGCGAACACGTGCGGCAGGAAGCGGTCAATGAGCGCGTAGAAACACTGGAACACCACACCCTCGGCCAGAGGCACCTCCTCCATTTCGCCACCCTGCGCTCCGTCCTTTGGCTTGGGTTCTGTAAGAAGCAGGAAGGGTGCCAATACTTCGTTCATGCCTTGCTTGTATCGGATGCTACGGCATTTGCAGTAGTACGTCAGCAGTTTGACCACGAGCTCCACGGTCTCGGGCTGCTGGAAGCGCGCCTCATTGCCACGTGTGCGCGACGCGTCGGCCGAGATGACGCGCTGGTTGGCCAAATCTTCCTCCACGCGCAGAATGCTTTGGTCCAGACAGAGACGCTCGCTGCGTGCTACGCCCAGCAGCTCCTTCCACACGCGCGCACGTAGTGAGGCTGGCACGCCGCCCAGTGAGCGGCAACTCACGCCAATCACAAAGTGGTCGGGTCGGCGCTTGCGCATCTCCAGCTCCAGCTGTGTCAGTAGCAGTTCGCGAGCGCGCGCGCCGGCGGTGTCGCTCGTGGTGGCGCGGCTTCTGCCCAGCACGAGATTGTCGTCGGTCGCTCCCTCGGCTTGTACGGGGCCGATGGGGGCCGTGGTTGCCGCATCGGGCACACGAGTGTCGTGCGTGGCTGTATGCGCATCGGGGGGAGAGGTAGGTGCCGCCTGTGCGCGTGGGGCCTCCATGATCGCGAGCAAGACGATGTCGACGGAGCTTTACTATGGCATCCGTCGTCCGTCTTCTCCCGGCTCTGTGCAAAGCAATTGTGAGCGTTTCCAAGTTGGAGTGACGCGCCTCCCACTTTTACTGCGCAGGACAGTAAAGGTGTCAGTGACTGGGGTTTCCACAAATTTCCAGCGAATTAGCGGGTGCCTTCCACCTTGAAGACGATTTCCCACGAATTAAAGGTCCCGAATTCCGCGCTATTGACGTTCTTCCATCATCATTCGTGGATAGTCGGGCGATCCGGACTATTTCCAGCCAATCAGAATGATGCATCAGATTTCTGGGGAGGCAGGCTGGTCTGATCTGAACCTTCCGGATGGCTACACTTGGACTCCCCTCCAAAGCTGAACTCTTGCTGGGCACTGCAACAGCAGGGAGTCTTCAACACGAGACGGCGCCCGCGCACTCTCAGCCCGTATACTCGTGCTCAGTTCCGTCCGCCAGCGTGAGTTTGCCCTGACCGCTGAGAGCCACGTGATTGTTCTCCCACTGCCCCACGAAGCGCTCGCCGTTGGCGAAGAAGCCAGAGCCCATGCCGTGCCGCTTGCCCTCCACCCACATGCCGTCGTACAGATCTCCATTGGCGTACTTGCACACACCGTGTCCGTGCGGTCGACCGCCCACACACTCGCCCGTGAACTTGCTGCCGTCCGGGAACATAATAGTCCATTCACCGTCCAGTGGCTCGTCACCGTGCCATTGACCCTCCTTCGTCGCACCAGAGCTTGTGACTGTGAGCACACCAGATCCCTCACGACGACCCAAGTGCCATTGCCCAACGTATTGCTCTCCATGTGCCGAGGTGAAAGTGCCTTCGCCGTCTTGGAGGTCAGCTTTCCATTGGCCCGAATACCTCGAACCATCCGTAAACACTGCATCACCCAGACCTTCGCGGTGACCCTCACACCATTCGCCCGAGTACTGCTGGATCTGCAGGAGTCCACCAATATCTTGCTCCAGATTGGACGCTGCCAGAGGAACGAGCAGCTTCCCCACCCCATGCCTCTTGCCTCTCACAAACTCCCCCTCGTAGATATTTCCTTCCGCGTCCGTGTACTTGCCGGTGCCGTGGAAAGCGTTGGCCAGCCATTGACCGCTATAGGTCTCTCGTCCACCGCTGATCACACAGTGGCCGTAGCCACAGCGCTCATCACGCTCCCAGGCGCCGTCGTAGATAAAGTCCTTGGCCCCAGAGGTCAGCACACCAGTGCCGTCACGCTGGCCTTGCACCCAAGAACCTTCGTACGTGTTGCCCGTTGCGCGCTCCGTGAAGACACCAAATCCGTCTAATAGTCCATGCTTGAACTCACCTTCGTACACGTCCCCGTTCGGGTACACGTGTCGATGTAAACCATCAACTGGATGTCGTCTGTCCTCCTCTTTTTCCACAACCTCTGGTGGCTTGGAAGGGCTGCCAGACGACAACGAGATATCGACAAGCGTGGATGGCGACCGAATTGACTGAACTAACACGCTGTGTTTCCACTGGCCTTCGAGGATCGTTCCATCTGGCTGAGCACACACGCCAAATCCTTCTCGGAGTCCGTCGACCCAGTCACCAGTGTATGCAGTGCCATTGGCAAACTTGCAGGTGCCCTTTCCCCAAGGTCTTCCGCGACGGCAAGCACCCGAGTACTTGTCTCCATTGGCGAAGGTGAGAAGCCACTCGCCATCACTCACTTCCATCCCACGCTTCCATGCACCCTCACGAGTGATACCAGAGGCTGCAGAGAACGCAGTACCCTGACCATGTCGCAGTCCTTGCCACCATTGGCCGTCGTATCGATCCCCAGAGGCTAAAAGAAGGACCCCGGTGCCGTGACGCCGACCGTCTTGGAACGTACCAGAGTACTCGGAGCCATCCGTGTACTTACACGAGCCCACGCCATGGAATTTGCCACCAGCCCACTCTCCAACATACTGCACCACACCTCCCAACGTTCCCGTAGTGACTTTGGTTGGCTTGGCAACCATAAACTTGCCAGCACCATAACGGACACCATCACGCCACTCGCCGTCGTATACGTCGCCATCAGCGCTCACATAAATGCCTCGGCCATGGAAGCGGTTGGCGCGCCACTCACCAGTGTAATTCTCTCCGCCTCGCCGTGCACTATGCCCTTGACCGCAGCGCATATCGTTCACCCACTCACCATCGTAGATATATCCGCCGCTCGCCTTTGATGTGAGTACTCCTCTTCCATGGCGCTTGTCAGCGAGCCACATTCCGTCATACTGGTTCCCTGTTCCACGTTCTACGTACACCCCGAGACCCTCGCGCTTTCCACGCACAAACTCCCCTTCATATTCGTCTCCGTTCATGTACGTGTACGTTGCGCGGCCTTCCATTGGTGGCGGCTTGAGAGGTGGGTGTAAAGTGTCCCCACTCGTGTGTCGCTTCTGATCAAGTTCAAGCGCTATCCAATGTGCGTAATTACTCGTGTCTTTCCATGCTGTCGTCCAACTCCATCCATAGTCAGCACAGAACGCGGGCCTCGGAGCAAGAGCGTGTTCATCATCGCTCCGGTGACCAAGGCTCTCAAGTACGGGAGCCGTTAGTTCCTCCAACATCGACCGGAGTGAAGCTGGCATCAAGTCGCCAATGCTGTGTGGTGGCATCGCGTCAGGGTCTTCTCCGGGCTTTTCCTTCTCGCTGAGGCAAGCAAGCACTTCAGCCTTCTTCAGATCCTCGAAGAATGTGTGACACTGCGCGATGACCCACTGCGCGTCCCGTCCTTGCTGGCCTGTGATCCGCATGGGCGCTACCGGTGCCGTGAATCGCTCTTTCAGTCGATCAGCGAGCGCCGACGCCTTTGTTCCGAATGCAAACGCTCGTTCACTGGTTGTGGTCGGGTGTGCGGTGACATGTCTAGCGTCCAGATCGAGGACCAGATCTGGACGCATATCTTCGCGCTTGAGCAACAGCGCACTGTTTGTCCCCAGCAGGAACCCACTGTCGCTGCTGTGTGCCTGTTCTTCTGTAGATGACGATGATAAACAAGGCTGCACGTAGAACTTGCCTCTTCTTTCTTGGAGCACTAGCTGTGCTAATGGCGGAGGAAGCATGGCCAACAACGCCATCACCGCAGCGGAAGCAACACTGCTACTGGCCGAATAGCAAACCACACGACCTTCCAACAGAACCACTCTCAATGCTGCGATGACGTCGCTTGCTCCCAGTCGACGCACCAATACTGCAGTAGGCAGGAATCCATGTCGATCCAACTTGGGTTTGGGCTTCTCCAGCGTCTCGTAGAAGCGTCGCAGCGACTCAAACTCGTCTTCGCGCTTTGTTTCAAGGAAGAATCTAGCTGCAACGCACCGCAGGCTCGCACGTATTGACCCACAGACGGCCAGTAACTCGGAATTGGGCAGTAGCAGTAGCACAACGGAGCGTATCTGATGAATCGAACGAGAGCAACTTCGACGGTCAATGAACGCGAGGCCCACCGCCGTGATCCGCTCGCTGTCTGTGGCACTGGGCAGCGTGAAGAAGACCCCTGCGTCCTGCAATCCCGCGTCCACTACAAGCATCTCTCGACTGAAGATTTCTTCGTTTTCGTCCTCTTCATCCAGCCCTCCCTCTTCATCATCTTCTCCCTGCCACTCTTCGACGCCAGCACTTAACCCCCAGTCATTACTACCGCCAGCAATCGACGATGAATAACCTACATCGGACGTCAATAGCCTCACACAACGTAGTAAATCGATCCGCGTGATGGCAGTCCCATCTTCGGCTACAGCAGCAGATCCCCATTCCGGCGACGGGAGCAGAAACTCCACCACGCCCGCTTCGTCGTTAGGTTCTTTGCAGTCTTGGTCGCTGTCACACACAGCACGAGATTCGCCCTGGAGACGCACACGCACCACAGCTAGCGCCAGCAGCTGCGGTGGAGTAGTGGCCATCGGCACGCTACAGTGTACAGAGCTGAGCTGAGCTGAGCAGCTCTTCTCGCGTCGACGAAGCTCAAGTCGTCTCCTTGCTTGGGATATGAAGCTTTGTCGAGAACAACTGCTGTTGCTGGGCTGGAGCATGAGAAGCATGATTGGGTAAAACGTGGTCTCATTCTCTTGCGATGGGACTTCTGGTTGGTGGAAAAGAGAAAGTACTGGAATTCACAGACCAAGCTGGGATCGCGAGACAACCGCCACGCGCTACAGCGAGTGCGCAAGAATGGAATGCACCTACTGCGCATTGCAATGCATATGCTATCGCATGGCAATGACCACAGACCTATGTACGCTTTGTCCTCGACCACCGGGTTGTGTAAATCGCTGGTGGCCCGAAGACGTGCTTCTCCATTCAACTGTCGACGCGAATCGTATCATAGGGGTGCTATTGGTGCCTGGATTCACCATGTGTCTATGCATACGTGCAGACTAGTATCCGGGCGTAGCGCACTCCATTCGGGGCTGGCGACAAGGATCCAGCGAAGGTATACGCGGTTCGTCTTCACCTTCAAGCAGCCTCTACCTGGGTAGCAGCAATATTTCAGATGTGGGGCGAGTTCTCGTCTTCTTGAATGTCGATTGGCAAGGGGTCATACCCCCATCGACCACTTGACACGGGACCTTCTTCAACAAGCCCATAAACTGGAGCCCAAGCATAGGTGGGTCGTTGCGATGGTCGTGGGTACCTGGTATTAGGTGGTCCGTCATATCTGAGACTACAAGCTTTTCCAAATGAAGTATGCAGGCCTGGTGACCTGGCAGTGGAGTTGGAAGCCTCACCACAGCTCACTTGGACACCAGTGGCTATCGTACGATAGCCCAGGACACGGCCACCACAGACAACAATGCGGCAAGTCCCAGACTATCGCATACGACGGTATAGCGCACGCACCATCGGCCACCGTTCAGATAGCATACCTGGATTCGGGTTTGAATCGAGAGTTGCTGCGGACATCCACACAGCCTACCGCTGGCCACCTGTCACGCTGCGCGTCAGCGCCAACATTTCGGAATAGCTAGGCGGCTCGCCAGGAGAAGGGCTTTCCGGGACCAGCAATTGATTCCCTGGAAAGTGTTGACACGGGCAGCTTCAGTAAGTCAGGGCTTCCATGTGGAGAAGACAGCCCAGGGCTATCCACGAATCAATTAGTTTTTCTAGGCCTCTCTTCATAAACGCAATTGTTTTGTGTGTTACGGGGTCGTGGAGAACATAATCATCCCTCCCTCGTAATCAGACAGTTGTGGCCACCAGTCGACGATCGACGTCCGTTCAGCCAGCCATCGTGGAGGGCCTTTGGTACCTCGTGGCTTACATGTACCTCGGCTGGGTTGAGGCGTCGCTCGACTTGTTGCGTCCGGTGCAAGCGCTGAAGTTGTGCCGCCGCGTGCCTGCAATTGTGCAAGTTGTGTGCGTTTGCACAGCGGCATCTCCACGCAAGCGACACACCCAGCTGCTGGGAGGGAGGGATATCTGAATGGCACAAGAGAGATTGTGGGGCACCAAGGGGCAAGAAACGTGAGATTATGAGCTCTGGACAAACGCGTGATGCAAGCTGTCTGGTATCCCACGAGCGTTACATCTCAACTACCGACCCAAGCACCCAAAGAGTTCACTCGCGCGGCCAGGCGTCCCCAGCTGCTGTGGTCATAGCAGCTGTCGAGTCGTTGAGCTCTGGAAGTTTCGCGGGTGAATTAATACTCAGCAATTGGTTGCGCTTCCTCCTCATGCGACGACGAGACGAACGAGTCGGCGCATAAACCTCAGCTCTAACAGTCTATCTTTTCAGTTCTGTATTATGTGGGCCCGACGATTGTGCGGCGTGGTAGACGCGGTCGTCACGGACTATGATGGTCCACTGCAGATTACGGTCCACGTGCCACCCCCTAAAGATCGCAAACGGTCTCGGCCAACGACACAGTCCTCAGGCCATGTTGGGAGCGTGATGCATGGCAATCTGTAGCGCTTCGCGGTTTGCCACAAGTGCCAGGGGCTCGCGGAGCGCCAACGGATCTTAATCAGCAGTCATTTTCAATTTGGCGCTCTTCCATCAAGAGCTCCCTGCCGCATCGACTCGGAAAGAGAACAGTTGAGCGGTTGCCAGAGTCCTACACGGTTCTGTCCAGGTGATTGGGAATTCATGGAGCCTTTCAACGTCAACGAAGCAGAGGCTCTGCCCGTGGCCACCTCGTTTATCGAGCCGGATAGTGCCAAGGCGATGATGGCTGGCGGTTCCAAGGAGCTGCACGAACACGTCGCCTCGAGAGTCGAGACGGCGCTGGGCCAGCCCATGCCGCAGATGGAGGTGCGCTTCAAGCACCTGGCCATCTCGGCCGACATCACGGTGAAGGACGAGAACCAGACCAAGACGGAGCTGCCCACGCTCCTGAACGTCC
>JAADYK010000868.1:0-13328 GCA_023338225.1 Halophytophthora batemanensis | reverse complement strand
TCATCGCCATGGGGCTCTTTGGAGAGAAGGGTGCCTATTTGATGGACCCCTGGAACTGGATGGACTTTATCGTGGTGTTCATCGGGTACGTATGTCTTACGTTGAGATGCGCACGACCGCAGGTGCGCTGTGACTAGTAACTGAAAGCTCTGGTATTTGGTGATGTGTGCCCTATTCTATTCACCTTTGCAGGATCTTAGCAGTCATCCCGGGCATCCCCAATGTGTCTGTACTTCGCATCTTCCGGGTGCTGCGCCCGCTGAGAAGCCTGAACGCCGTGGCAGGTAAACACTGTATTCTTTGCGGAGCAGACGAATGGTTTGTACGGTAAATGGAGCGACGCTTATCGAGAGTTCAACCGAACTCACACGAACTACTGTGGCGTTGTCTGTCTTGTTTTGACTCGCACTTACTGTAGGCATGAAGAAGCTCGTATCCTCGCTGCTCAAGTCGATCCCGGAGCTGCTCACCGTCGTGGCATTTCTCTTCTTCCTCTTCTTCCTTTACGGAGTGATCGGCGTACAGCTCTGGAGTGGTGTGTTGCATCCACGGTGCCGCCTCACACCTGTACCAGTTCGCTTGGATGAAAGCGTCACCCCTGACACATTTCTTGAGTATCAAGGCATGGTACTGGCCAACCACTCGCTCTTCCCGTGCGTCGACGACAACAATGAACCCATCCCGCTCTCGGACCACAAGTGGTCGCATGACACTTCTCCCTGGGGGACCCCGCGCGTCTGTTACTGGCCTATTGCAGAGGAGGATCCACCACGTACTTGCTCTCTGACCGAAGGCCAGTTTCGACAGTGCCCAAACGGCCAGGTAAGGCTCACTATGCGTTGTACTGGCATAATCTACAGCGTTCGTATGGTTGCTTTAATACTGACGAATGCACTTACTCCTCTCTCGACAAACTGCGGGGGACGTTCACAGACATGCGGCTCGGATTACGATTCCTATGGTAACTTCCGATTTACCCATCCGAACCCGCAAATCACACGCCAAGTTCTCGAGAGCGCGACCTACTCTGAGGAAATGAACTGGGGGTTTATTCACTTTGATAACATCGGCTCAGCGTCCGTTACGATCTTCCAGTGCATCACACGAGAAGGATGGTACGAGCTCTGGGAGGTTCGGGGACATTGTGCTTTGGTGATTTGATAAAGGTGACGTCACTGACACCATTTTTCGTTGTGGCTATCCCTAGGAGCGACATCATGTACGCGTTGCAAGATGCTGGCTTTGGCGTGATCTCGGTGTTCTACTTCTTGTCATTCATCATCTTTGGCTCCTTCTTCATGCTGAACTTGACGCTGGCTGTCATCTGGGAGAACTTTTCCGAGGCATCCTTTCTCGAAGCCGAGGAAAAGAAGAAACTCAAGACCGCCAAGGCAGAAGTGCTTGCCCTACGCGTCAATACTTCCTCGAAAGTGCACGTCCCAGTGTCTGGGTTCCGGCGATTCTTCGGCGCCATTGTGAACCACTGGATCTTCGGGGTCATTCGAACATCGCTGATTATTCTCAACACCATCATCTTGTCACTGGACAAGTACCCGATCGACCATGAACTGGACCAGACAGTGGAGAAAATCAACTTTGGTCTGGCTTTATCCTTCCTGCTCGAGGCTTTGCTGAAGATCGCTGGACTGGGATGGAGAGGATGGGTGGAGGACCGCTATAACTTGTTCGACGCATTGGTCGTCGTTCTGAGCGTGGTGGAAGTCGTGTTGTCCCCACCAGACTTCATCGTGCACGGCACCACGAACGCCACAACCGCGTCGTTCTCAGGCCTTCGCTCGTTTCGATTGTTTGCCTTGTTTAAACTTGCACGGTAGGTGGTGTGTGAGTTTCGCTGGGCCCTCGTTGTTTAGTGACCTCTGAATCTGATGGCTTGCGCGTTTGGATGTCACCTTCAGATCGTGGCCTTCGTTGCAGAAACTGCTGGCGACGATGGTCAGCACTCTTCATGAAGTTGGAAACTTCAGCGTCCTGTTCTTATTATTCATGTACATTTACGCACTGATCGGGATGCAGACATTCGCCAACCAGTTTCGATTCGATGAGCACGGCTTTCCGGTGGATCGTAACCAGGAGGCTGCCTACACCCCGCGGTCAAATTTCGACACCATGTTGTGGTCGATGGTGACCGTGTTTCAGGTACTCGTTTGCGTGATGCTTGCCTTGAACCTCTTTGCATCATGCACTCACTCATGTTGTTGATTTATGTGGCTTCAAACCAGGTACTGACGGGCGAAAACTGGAATGTGGTGATGCTGGACGGCTGGAGGGCGTCCGGGTGGTCGGCGGTGCTCTACTTCACCTCACTGGTTATTATCGGGAACTTCATCGTGTTGAACCTCTTTCTGGCGATTTTGCTGGGGAATTTCGATGAGTCGAGCGACGAGGAGCGCAACCTCGAGCGTGAAGCGCTGAAGCAGAAGTCGAGAGTCGCGCCGACGTCGACTCGGTCCTTGCGTTTCGAAGAAAGTGAATATGCCTATGACCTACGAAGTCAAAACCAGAGTCCGACTCACAGTCGGAGTCGGAGTCGGAGCCGCCACACTGGAGGCCGAAGTCGTCGTGAAGCCATTTCGCCGCCTTCCAACATTTTCAACGACCAGCTTCCGCCCTCAGCCCGGCGTCAAGCGAAAAGAGCCTTACCCGACCGCCTCGCCCGACGGTCGCTGTTTATCTTCTCCACAACTAACCCTCTCCGTCGAGCAGCTATCAACATCCTCAATCACCCACACTTCGATAACGTATCGCTCCTATTGATTATCATCAGCACGGTGGTTCTCGCGATCGACAACCCGCTCAGCCCGCCAAACAGCACCTTCGTGAAGGTGCTATCGGTGTTCGACAAGGTCTTGACGGTGCTCTTCATGATTGAGGTGGCCATCAAGATCCTTGCAATGGGTTTTCTCCTTCATAAAGGAGCCTATATGCGGAATAGTTGGAACGTGATGGACTTTGCGATCACAACTGTTGCCAGCTTCTTCATGGGCGAAGGCAGCTCACGGTTCAAGTTTGTGAAAACTCTGCGCGCTTTCCGCGCGCTTCGTCCACTGCGAATGATCAATCGTAACCCGGGCTTGAAGCTCGTGGTGAGCTCGCTTATCGCGTCCATTCCGCAGATCCTGAACGTTATCATGGTCTGTCTGCTGGTCTTCATTATTTTTGGTATCCTGGCTGTGAACAATCTCAAGGGGAAATTCTACAGCTGTCAAGGTGACGTCTTCGATGCCTTGAGTGAAGCACAACAAGCTCTCGTTGTGAATCCGCGTCCGTGGAGTGATTTAACGTCGCTGGAACAAGGCTGGTTCAATAGCTCCTCAGCAGAGGTACTCCGAAACGCAACTGCAAGTGGTGAGGCTCTAACGTCGCACACGGTCTGCCTACTCTTTGGCGCCATCTGGACCAGTACGATCCCGCAGAACTTCGACAATGTGATTCATGGCATACAGACGTTCTTTGAGATGACCACCACGGAGGGCTGGGTCACGATCATGCTTTCCAGTGTCGACGCGACGGAAATCGGCATGCAACCGATCCCCAACTACCGCGAGGGCTGGACCTTTTTCTTCATTACCTTCATCCTGGTCGGCACCTTCTTCGTGATGCAACTTTTCGTGGGTGTTGTGATCGAAAACTTCAACAAAATGAAGGAGAAGCTGGAGGGCACCTATCTACTGTCGAGTACGCAGCGCGAGTGGTTGATTATCAATGACGCCATGCTCAATCTGAGGCCTATGCGGAAGATGAAGGCTCCGATAAACCGGACGCGTCGCACCTTCTTTCGTATTGCAAGGAGTTCAGGCCTTGAAATGTCTATCATGGGGTGCGTACTGCTGAACACCATGTTTATGGCACTCAACTACTTCGGGGAAGAAGACCTCTACGGGACCACGCTCGAGTACATCAACTACGTTTTCTCTGGCATCTTTGCACTGGAAGCAGTTATTAAGATCATTGGTCTGGGCAACTACTATTGGAAAGACGCATGGAACCGGTTCGACTTTGTGGTCATGCTAGGCACGATCTGTGGCATGATGTACCAAATGTTTGGCGGCAGCCCGGTTGGTGCGGCAGCGTCAGCGGTACGCAGCTTCCGTGTGGGGCGCCTCTTTCGCTTGATCCACTCGGCTCCTTCGCTACGCCAGCTCTTCAACACGCTGCTCATTACGCTGCCCTCCCTCGTGAACATTGGCGGGCTGCTGTTCTTGGTGTTCTTCATCTATGCTGCCATGGGGGTGCAACTCTTCGCGAGGGTCAAACTCGGGAGTCTCATTACCTCCTCTTCCAATTTCCAGTCAATCGCGACAGCAATGGTGACGCTGGTACGAGCGTGCTACTTCATTCGAATTTGTTCAAGGCTACCAGTATTATGCCATTGGAAGGAATGGCAATGTTGCTAACGTGGTTCTGGGTTTGCTTACAGGTTCGATGCTCCACTGGGGAACGTTGGAACGACCTGATGTTTGAGCTTGCGAATGTAGACGACTGCGAGACGGACCAGCCCTACGATCCCGACCTGTGCCGCTTCGGTAACGAGGTGGACTGCGTGCCACTCACCGGCTGCGGCTCGCCTGTAGCGTTCGCCTACCTTTACAGCTTTACACTGCTGGTGTCGTTCATCCTGCTCAACATCTTTATCGCCGTCATCTTGGAGGGTTTTGCGAACGAGAAGGACCGAGAAGACGGGGTGCTGCTTCCCCAGCATGTGGGTGCATTTGCCGCTATTCTAGAAATGCTTTCTCGGACGGCAACAACACTCATCTTGTATCGTGTGATATGCGCAGTACGAGGACTTCGTCAGCATTTGGTCCAGCTTCGACCCCGAGGCAACGGGCTTCTTGGAATGGCATCAGCTCCCGCAATTTCTGTCCAAGTTGGATCCGCCCATGGGCTTAGGTCCCGCCTTCAAGACTTCCTCTAAGGACTTCCAGGAGTTTGTCAGTAAGAACAGTCGGCTGGTTGGTTCCAGAACCTTACGAGGACAAAGCGGTCTGGTACTGACAAACTGACTTTGCCTTGCTTCTGTAGAATGCCTCGACGTGCCGATCTTCCGAGGCAACAAGGTGTTCTTCAACGACGTTGCTAGAAGAATCGGGAAGTTTGTGATTGATGAGGTTCGTTCTCTGGCTTTATTTATGGTAGCCACTTAGATGAATAGTGTAAAAGCTAACCAACTGCATTGTGCGCGCATACGGGCAGTTGAGCGACCAAGCACTAGAAGCGATGCCGGAGTCGATGAACCTGGAACAAAAGTGGCGCAAGTACTTGGCCGGACGAAAGATCCGCGGGCACGAGCTATCCGTGATGCGTGTGAATCAGTTCAATGCCGCCGTTCTGCTCCATCACTCAGTCAAGATGCTCATTTTCCGGGACGAACTCCGGGACGTGGTGAAGAAAGCGGTCAAGACTTCTTGGAAGAACAAAGGTCCCGTGCCGCTTGCGGAGGAAGAGGAGGAGGGGGAATACTGACGCGTAGTGCGAGGCTCGTCGCAAGAATCACTGTGCTACAACACCAGCAAATGCATTGTAATACGGCTCCAAGTGGCCAAATAAACTACCTCCTTCCCTGCTATGTTGAACCATCTGCTTCACATATGGTCCTTCACTTGGCGTACTTCAAGGGCTCAGAGTTGCTCAAGATAGCACTGAGAAACGACCGACTTCAGGACTCTCGTACAGCCCTTCCGATCGTCCAAGTGTAGAGCAAAGTGCGATTGCATTCGATCGGGCGCGAGGAGCAGCACAGATAGTCCAATAGGTGGTTCAAGCTTGGGAGAACTAAGGCAGCGGCTACAAGGAGGTGGCTGCAGGGAGGAACAGCAGCCAATATGCTGCAGACGCGGATCAAGTCCTTCTCCGAGCGGTCGCTAATCTCGAGTAGCCGCGCGCTGGCGCTTCAAGCCGGGAAGAAAAACACCGTTCGCGGAGAGAGTGTTTCTGAGGAAAGCAAACCAAAGCCGAAGAAAGGTGTGAGTTGGTCCTCCATCGTCCAGTTGATTCGGCCGTCACAGCAGCGCAACTCCATCCTGCGCAACTACCAGAAACGACTCTCCTTCAACGACGATACCAAAGTGGCCACGCTCGAGTTCATCATCATGATTCTGTCGCTGACGCAGCTCCACATGTCTTATCAGGCGCCTCACTGGGTCCGTGCTTTCAGCTTGAAGCCATGCCATTCCTCATCCAACTAATTCACTCCCCTCTCTTTTGCTGCACCCAAACTGACGGGCATACACCCAACAGCGCGAGAATCGGGCGTGTCTTAGCCACCCGGACTGCGTTGTCTCGCTCTCCGACGGCTCCTTTGAAATTGCCAACTATCTGCGCTTCCTCATGGCGGCGCTGGCTGTGGTGCGGCTTTGCATCCGCATCCGGCACATTTGGAAGAAGAAGCGGCCATATGGAGTGTCAGCAACTCGAAGCAGGCTGGTACGTCGCGCACACAGCACTACTCCAATTTGTGCATTGTGTCCTAGATGCATCACACTGGATGCCAACGAGAACTCTGCGTTGCTTGTAGATCAATGCATGTCAATACGCAGCCGAGATCCTGTACATCGTCATTTTCCCGTACCCGGGTCTTGAACAGTTCATTCCGGGCCATAAGGCTCAGAACTTCGTCGGATTGAGCGTTGCTGTGTTGCTTCGCACCATCAGCTGGGGCCAGTGGCTGTACTTTCCGTATCCGATCCGGCAGAAAGAGAAGGTGGCCAGCTTCAGTGGGAATTTGGGTAGGAGCCGCCCTTTGTCCGGTTTACTGCATGGTCCTGTTGTCTCTTGCAGTTCTCCTCTGACTGCCTTGGCCCTGCTTTTGCGATTTGTGATGCTCAGAATTCAGCTATCGCAAGTTCGTGGTCAAGAAAGTGTTGGACGACAACCCCTTGACAAAAGTGGCGACCTTCTATCTACTGCTGGGGATCCTGTCGTCCTATATGCTTCACATCATCGAGACGATCAAGGCTGAATGCACGTGGCCGCTGGAGAACAGCCAGTCGGTACTGCTCAGCGAAGATGCTGTGTGTGACAGTTTGTCAATCTCAGATGCGAACTGGCTCACTTTCACGACGTTCCTCTCCATCGGGTAGGGATCTTCTTTGACTTTCAAGCAGCTTCCTGCTTCTCCCAGAGTCCCAATGCAGCTAACCACCTTGTGCACTATGCCCAGCTACGGCCACGTGCTGCCCAAGACCAGTCGCGGCCGGCTGGTTGTAGGACTCTCTGCCAGTCTAGCGGTGTGTCTGGATGCTATGTTCTACTCCATTATCATCAAGAAGTTCAACTTCTCCAGTATGGAGGCGCGCGTGCACGCCTTCCTTTACCGGATGGAACTACACAACAAGAAGGACCTAAGTGCCGTCATGGCCGTCCAGTCCTGTTACCGCTTCAGTAAATCCTACAAGCGCTCACTCATCTGGCACCAGCAACCCGGCTCCAACGTCTTTTACCGCCCACTTTCCGCCGTAAGACTCGCTCCGTCTTCGAGTTTGCCCCCACTTCGCTCACTCGAGTACTCTTCTAACGCGAGCTGTTCTGCTTTGATCTAATGCAGCGTCTCCCCAATGAGGTCAAAAAGAAGCTGTACGCCTCGCGGTTCCAAGCCAGTCTCAAGCAGATCATCAAGTACAACACAGACGGAGACCCTCTCAACTCGTTCACCAAGCACATCGAGGTGATCACCGCGGCGCTGGGAGCCACTTTCATCGATATGATCCGGCTCAAGAAGGTCTACTACCGCAGAAGCCGCACTCTGCAAGAGCGGAATCAAAGAGTGCCTCGCAGAGCCAACAGTTTCGTAATGGCTTCGGACGGACACCCAATGCTCGAGCGTCCGGCGAGTGGCGCTCTATCACCATCACACGCCTTCCTGACCCCTCGCAACTCGGATATGACGGCACTGCCAAAAGCTTTGCCATCATCGCTCGGCAACGCTGGAAATGCAGAGCAAAACTCACAGCTACGTGCGCGTGCAGGATCAAGTACGACTGTCACGGCCGCGTGGGGTGACGAGATGCTGCGCAAGTGTGAGGCCACAATGGCACTCCTCAAGAAGATCGAGACCAATGCGCAGAGCATCCAGCAGCACCACGCGTGCTGAGCGGTTCTAGCGGTGCGCAGACAGCAAAGGGCAAGGCGTGCTCGTAGTCGGTTGCCAGATCGGGAGGTATATGAAACATGCATATACGTGTCTCTGCTTGCTTGCTCGACGTAGCACTTCTCGCCGTGCTGTCCGAAGCTCTTTGACCCGCTTATCTCCAACTTTCGGCCAGAAGCTGCTCAAAGTGTGCGTCGTTGGCCACCACCATAGAGATGTCCGAGTACACCTCTACGAAGTGGCGGCGCGAGATCTCGGCGCTCTCGTCCTACCAAAACCGAGTCGCACACATGACCAGACCAAACGCAAACAGTAGCACAGCAAGTGTCAGCCAAGCACCACATGAAAGCTCGGGGAGTAGACGACAAATGGGAGTGACAGCGCACCTTGATGTCCGGAGTGAGCCACAGATCGCGGTAGATCGCCGCCGCGTCTTGAAGCGAGAGCTGCTGTGCCCCCACGCGTGAGTCCACGCCCGCGTCATAGGCTGCGCAGATGGCTGCGAGGGTCACTTTGCCACCACTCACCGAGCCTTGCAGACGGTCGAAGGCCTCATTCATTTGCGTGCAGCGAAGCTCCGACGCTGGCAGTCGCAGCGCCGTCAGCAGCTCCTTCAGTGGGAAGAAACCAGTATGGTGCGGGTCGAAGGCGTCGAAAAGCAGGTCCAGGTGCTCGTCACGCAGTGGCAATGCATTGTGCTGCTGGCGGATCTGCCACTTGGCCTCCTCACGCTCCAAGCGGCCCGTTCCACGCCCATCGGCACGCTGGAGTGCTGCAAGGAAGCCGCGGAGGGTGTAGAGGCTATCAGCCAGCAGGCAGCGCTGCAGCACAGACACAACGGCGGTTGCGCTGGCGAACTCGGGCAGAGTCCGGTCATCCTGCGCCTCGTGCTCCGAGCGCGCCAGCACGAAGCTCCAGACGTTGGGCGCCAGTTGTGCACGCCCTTCCGTGTCTGCAGTGCGTGTGCCTTCGATCTCAGCCGCCAGGTTGTGGCGTTTGCCAGCCGCACGAGCCGCAAAGGTGCAGACCTCGAGCTCGACACCGAAGTCCGTGGGCTGTTTACTGCCGCTCCGCGCAGCTAGCGGCTGGCCCGTCATCTTGTGCACGACAGCCACGCGATCGCCAGCGCAGACGGGTTGGCCAGCAGCCAGCAGCTTGTCTGTACCGGCCAGTTCAGCGCGTGCGCAGATCCACAGCGCGCTGCTGTCAGCCTCGGCGCTCAGCCACACGCGCTGGTTGTACGAGATGGGGCTCATGGAGCGCTCCGTCTTGAGCCCCGACTTGAGGAAGAGTGGCGGCTTGAGCAGAACGCTTTGGTCGTCGGCCAGCAGCGCCTCGTTGCACATGAGCAGGAAGGGCTCGTCGTACCGCAGCGGCGGCCCGAGCTCGCGGAAGCTCCAGCCTGCGCCGCTGGCCTGCGCCGCCTTCCAGGCCTGCACGGACACGAGACGGAAGGTATTGCGAGCTACAGGGGCAGTGGTGCTCGTAGCGGTGACCAGGAACTCGTCCGAACCAATGGACGGCGTCTCCTCGAACACATTGCAGGCCAGCAGCGTGTCGGACTCGAGGTGGTTGATCCCCACGGCCTGGTTCAAGTGGAGTCCGCCTTGCGGGTCGAAGGAACGTGGCGCTCGCTGGTTCAGGAAGGCTGCCTTGAGCGTGTGCGTGGCTAGCAGCGAGCCCTGTGTCTTGCGCAGCGCGAACTCCTTCATGCGCGCTTCTTCCAGCATGAGGTCCTCATTCCAATTGCCGATGCGTGTGCTCGGCGCATAGCGGCCTGCGCCGACAAGCTGCTGCGGCGTGAACTGCATCGCTCGCTCCGGTTGCACTGCGCGAGGAAGAAGCTAACTGCACGCGGCGACGCCAGCGTCCTCTTCGCGGACTGCATACCCCGACCGTCTCTCGAAGGGGCGTCGCGGGTGGTTACTCCTCCTGCAGCCACAGGACGCGGGATCTGGACGAAACGGGAGCGCCGCCACCAAGGAGACCGACAGCCATGCGCGTCCTGGTGGCCAGTGCGGCCTTCCACGCTCTTCAGTGCGTCCTCCTCGCAGTGCTCGGTGCGCTCTACTGGAGACCGTCGCCGGTCTCCGGTGCCTCCAGCACCGTCACGACGTACCCAAGTCTCATTGAGTGCGTGTGCAACACGACGCTGGCGTCCGCGGCTGTGGTGACCACCACCACGAGCTCCACGAGCTCTGGCCAGGCGCAAAAGTACGTGCTGCCAAGCTGTCTAGAAGACGTGTTTGCCGAGACGGGCATTCGCTGGTATGTGGACGGGCCCCTGCTGCCAGGCGTGACGTACTGGCGCGAGGAGCAGCCCAGCGCATACTCGAGCGGCCGCGCAGCCCAACGACTCATCGCACTGGGCTACCGCTGCTCCCGACTGCAGCTCTACGACTCGGAGGACCCGTACTACTGACCGCAGAGCAAGCGGAAGAAGAAGAGAGAGAGAGAGAGAGAACTGGAGCTTCCACGGTCTATGTGGAGCGGCGTATATAAGCCCGACATGCGCGAGAATCAAAAGGCGACAAGCGAAAGCTGCCGACCTACAGGTGCTGCTTCTTGTACTTGACAAAGCGCAGGAGGTTGAGTCGCGTCTCCTTCACGTGCGCCACGAGCGCGCGGTCCAGCGTCTTCTGCTCGGCCTTGAGCTTGTTCTTGAGCGCACCCGACACACGCTCCAGCGCCGACAGCAGCTGCAGAGCGCGGAACGTGTCGTCACGCTCCTCGTCGCCAAACATGTCAAAGATGGCATTGAGCGCTTCGGCCGCCACCTCCAGACTGGCGTCGTCCAGCCGAGAGGCCAGACAGCGCCCCACCGCCTCGTTCTCAGCCGCGCTGGCGCAGCGCTGGCCGACACAGCCCAGCATGCGCACAGCGTTCACGCGCGCCTCCACCGCGCGCGCC
Organism: Halophytophthora batemanensis; assembly: GCA_023338225.1. Classification (NCBI taxonomy): domain Eukaryota; phylum Oomycota; class Peronosporomycetes; order Peronosporales; family Peronosporaceae; genus Halophytophthora; species Halophytophthora batemanensis. The sequence continues at coordinate 2,311 of JAADYK010000868.1, read as the reverse complement.
TCGGTCGCGCAGCGCAGGATCAACTGAGCGTCTTCGGCGGAGAGCGGCAGCTGGCGGCTCTCCGCCCCCGCACGCCGCAGCGCCGAGCCCATAGCAGCCGTGACAGCCACTTCCAGGTCGTTGGCGGCGCTGCTCTCCAGGGCAAAGTCGGCGACAGCGGAGGCAGAAGAAGCCCTGGCTCCGTGCTGAACGCTGCTGTAGAGCGCGCAGAGGTTGCGGAAGACCTGCGGCACCACGTCCTCGCCCAGCGACTCCCAGGACGCGCTCTGCAGCAAGTTGTTCACGGAGTTGCACACACGCACGCGCATACGCTCAAAGTCGGCCGCCACCGCCGCTGCCGACAGCTCCGGGACGGACACGAGTCCTTGCAGGATAGCCACACAGAGCGGGAACACGCGGCTCGAGCCCAGCGCCTTCGCACAGGCGTTGGCGCTGCTCTCTCCGGCGTCCGCGTCCATGTGGGAGGCCGCATACTCCTCCATAGCGTCCTCGTCGTCGCTGGCCCATTCATCCTCGTCCTCCACGTCATCTCCAGCCGCGGCCAACTCCGCCACCAGCTCCAGCGCCAGCGTAAGCGTACGAACGCTGTCGCGCCACGTCCGTACCTTGAGCTGAGCCGCCGTGATGGCCTGTTCCTCCTCCGCCGAGAGCGTGTCGTCGTCCACATCCTCGTCCCCCAGCAGCGACTTCTGCGCCAGCGACCAGCTCTCCGCCGTCTGCTGCGCCAGTTGCACCACACTCACGGGGTCGTAGGCCAGCGCGCGCTCCAAAACGGGCAGCAAACGCGCCACGTTGCTCTGCTCCTGCATGATGGCGCGCACGTTCATGGCCACGCCCACGGCGTGCAGTTTGATCTGCAGCGATTGCTGCTCGGCTGGCGCCTGAACGATATCGCCGATGATCTGCTGGTACGCGGCGCTGGCTCCGAAGAGCTCGCTGAGACGCGCGTTGCCCTCTGTGATCAGCAGCAGCAGCTTGAGCGTCTCCAAGTGCAGTGCCGTGTGTGTACGCGCCTGAGCTGCGATCTTCATGATCGGCTCCAGCAGCTGGCCCTGCGTGAGCTCGTTCAGCGCCGCCTGGCAGCTCTCGCAGAGGTTGCTGAGCAGCGCCACGGCCTGCTCCAGCAGCCGCACGGCCTGCAGGTCGCCTTCGCCACCACTAGCCAAGTTGTCGTCTGTGGTGTTCTCGCTGATGATCTTCACCAGCGGCGTGACCGTGTTCTGACGCGTCATCTCCTCGCACAGCTCCAGGCCGCCCGTGACGCTCATGTTGCGCAGCGCGCCCACCGCGTGTAGCCGCACCATCGGCAACGGGTCCACCATGCGTGGCACCAGCTTCTTCAGGAGACCGGCGTCCACCATGCGCTGCAGTTTGGCACGGTTCTTGGCCTCCACTTCCTCGCTGTCCGCGTCACCATACATGGTGGCCAGCGCCACGCACGTCGCTTCACGGATGGAGCCCTGCAGGTCCACAAGCTGCAGAACATGACACGTGCACAGAGTTGAGCTCCCCGCTCCAATCTTCGTCGCTGGTGGCATCTCTCGGAGGCGTTCAGAGGCAACGCAACGCAAAGCAACGTACGCCCTTGAACATCTGCGCCTCGTCGGGGGCCATGGTGGAGTAGTCTTGCGCCTGCGCCTCCTCGAGCTCGGCGCGCGACGGCCCGCCCGTGGGCGGCACGCGCTTCTTGTGGCTGATGGAGCGCGTCTTCTTGGCCTTCCCCATGCTTGCTCGCTACACGGCGTCTACGGCGGCCTTGGGGCGCGGGCCTTGGCGGCGTCTTCGTCTGCTGCAGAGCTTCTCCTCGAGCTGCCGCACTTCGATGGCTACGCCTTTCTTGACTCGCCTCCGCCACCAATCTGGTCCACGTCCTTCCATGTCCAGGAGTGGTGGTCCTTTCTCGGCCTCTGCACTCCGTCTCGTTGTGTGCTCGCCCATTGGGCAGTCGCGACGAATGGCCGCCGCCGGTAGACCAGACGTACTGGTTTGTGATGCATCTCGCCCCCCCCCTTCAAGCTGTCGCACAACGCCTGTCCGTCTGCTGTAGCTCGCCGTTCTGCAAATGCGCTCGCAGAGGCATGACCCCATGCGACCGTCGCCGACCTCGCACTGCTGGGGACCGCCCCGGCAGGCGTCTACGAGTCTGCGTTGGTCCGAACGCACCTGCTGGCCTGCCGCAATTCGCTCGCTACTGGCTGGCTGGCTGGCTGGCTGGCTGGACCACCACCGCCAGCGAGGCTCGTCTGCGGCGCGCGCAGGGCCACGCGTGCTGGTTCGAGCTGATTGACCCTGTGCGTGGCGACTTCGCTGC